>JACXSJ010001966.1:0-62627 GCA_014851325.1 Pentalonia nigronervosa | reverse complement strand
ACTTTTAATGATTTATTTTTTTCACTATGCATTTCACTATTTATTATGTTCATTTTCAAATATCACCACGTGCATTCGTATAGAACGGTTATCGCTGAACTAATATGTGTTTGTCGTACCTATGTAATGTTACTACAGTAAAATTTAGGCAATTTAGCAAATAGAGAACCGGATATACTCTTTTGATATACGAGTCGTTATTAACCAGCCATCAATAAAAACATTATAAATGTTAGTTTTACGGATTTTCCGTCGGACGCAATTGATAGGCATGACAGAAACACGGGCCGCAACTTACGTATGTACCTGAGAAATGTTGGGCCGCAACTTACGTATGTTGTTATCGGAACCTTTTTTTTGGGACGCAACTTACATTTACCGATGTAAAGATAGGTATAATAGATTACGATTCATTTGTTCGGACGTAATGGTAAAATAATTGTATAGCTTAATCGTTGTAAATTCGCACTTTCGAAACTTTGAAATTAAAAACTGTAAACTAAAAAAGAATAAAAAATATTTTATATACATATCTACGCATTTTAGATGGCTCGTGATATTTTAAACGTGGATTTCAAATTACAATAAATATAATAATAATATGTAGTGCGATGTATTCATAATATTGTCGTACTTGTATATACGCTAACGAGCTCTCTGGCATAACATCCGCTCGCGGACAAAGGGCGTACTGCGAGCGGCACAGTGTTCTTGTTATAATTATATATGATTGTTTTTCGTTAAATCCTACCTAAAATAATATAATAATTATATTATGTGCGCGTGCGTATATTATGATCAACGGACGAAATAATAATATTATTATTATTATTATTAGTAAACGTCCCCACAAATAGGTGAATAATACACCACTCTGTGACGTCGGCAAGAACGTTTCGCGATTATTATTATAATATTAATGTCAATGCATCGTTTATAAACGCGAGTTTGTTTTGTTTGATTTTGTCGTGCGACGCTAATGAGAAGCACACGTCTTGAGGAGAACACGTGGCGCGCGCGTTTCGACAATAGGTCCGAGTAAAAACAATGCGTTTCTGTGTGGCGCGATTGTACTCGGTTTTCACGTCTAATTGGATGTCGGTAAACAAAAGGACTTGCTTCTGATCCTTTTTTTTTTTTTGTAGCGACCGTATACGTATAACATAATAATATATCGCCGCGAGGAGGGGTGGCACTTGATGTCCTCCTAGTATACACCTTTATTAGGATATACTCGTTAAAACGCAATATACATATACAATATAGTCTTATTCGGTATCCATGTCGTTCATGTCTCCTTAAAGTTGTATCGTTGCATTATTGCATCGGAAGCATTATCGGACATCGGGAAACCTAACCCACCTATAAGGTATTGCGAATGTGTATTCGCACTGATAAAACGCGATGTTAGATGAAATATATCATAATATCAATTATATGATATAAACCATAAATCCGCAATGTTCCACACTAATTTGTCAATATTTTGGTTGTTCAGGATCGAAAAATTCAATATATTATAGGTCCGATTATAAGAGTAGCACAACTTATGGGGCGGGCCCCGGGACTCTGGCCAGATGAAGATATAGTACTTAAACTTTATTAATAAAACATATTTAAACTTAACATTTTTTTTATTTTTATTAAATCAACTGCAATTATGGAAGACCATAAGAATTAATTAATATGTACCAATTATCATAATTTGTATTATGATTTTTTATTTTAATAATTAATATGCACGAGTTAAGGCCTTTTTGAAGTTGGTATCTACAGTAAAATTAATGCTCAGAAATATTAATGTTCCTCTAACTAACCATATGATGAGATATTTAAATTATTTGATGTAGGTACAATTAAAAATTGAAACTTATAGGATCAGCATTGATACTCGAAATCGACTACTGCCTAAAAAACATTTAAATTTATGTTGATAAAAAAAATGGAAATAAATTTCATGATAAAACCCTTCCTCGCAGATCACAAAAAAAAATGGTCACGCCACTGGTTTAGACGATGGTTTATCTTAATAAGGGTAAAATATTTCAAAATTATTCTTAAAAATGTTCGAATTACATGTTTTTTTTAATTTTTTCACATAAACAATAATTTATATTGTTATCCAGGCAATTCCCCCGAGTGTTTGTCATTAGTTAATATTATTATAATAATTTTGATTTTGAAACTCAAATCAGTTGCGTATTGCACATATGTCTCCACCATAAATAATATAAAATATGTATCTAAAAAATCGTCACGAGATAAAATTACAAATTATCGCTATATATTATATACCTACATTTTGTTATTTTTCTCAATTACGATTAATCGTATACAAACTCAACGCTGCGGGTCGGCGTGAATGTCGTAAAAATAGGTCGTAGATTTTTACGGTCCTGCGAGCAGTGGTCCCGGTTTTATTAGACGATTACTTTTCAGACGAACGTATATATTATTATTGTAATTGTGCCGCGTATTATTATTAATATAATTTTCGTCGTTTAACGAAGCGGCGGCGTCGCGTACATGCGTTTGAAAACAACCCGCGACGGGACGTGTGTAGTAGGTACCTCTACATATTATTATTATACGTACCTATATACCCACTTCGGGGTTTGTTGCGTTCCTCTTTCGGAAATTATCGTAATAATCACGACACACCGGAGAAATGATAATGTGACGGTATCGAGGGAGAGAGAGAAAGAAAGAGAGAAAAAATAATAATAATAAAAAAAAATCCATTTTCTTTCGGCTGCAATATTGTCCCAAGCAATACAATCGCGCGGGCGAGGCGTATAATATAATATATATATATAAGCTGAGGCCGTTTGTGTCTTCGGAGGATGAAATTTATCGACGATTTCAGTACTGGTTTCGAGCAGCACCGTATCCGTCCGTCCGTCTATACTCCTCCCCTGTATATATTATTATTTTATTATAATGACGGGTGGGTGGGTGGTTGAGGGGGTCACATAAATCGACGTTTACGGTCTTGTCGGCGGCCGTGTTTGAGTACGCGAGTATAATATCGTCGTCTCTTCTAATATACTTTGTTTTTTTTTCTTAATTTGCCAAGACCCCATACCAATTTTTTTTTATCGTGTTTTCTGCCTTTCGGTTTTGACCGACACGCCGCCGATTTTGTCTCTCTCTCTCTCTCTCTCACACACACACACACACACTCTCTCTCTTTGATCACATATAGACCGACCAAATTTATAATGACTAAACATGTGATATACATGTGCTGTCTGAAACCCTCGATTATAGAAATTGTAATTCAAATACGACGGATAAATGGTAATATATTTACGACTATATTGTGTTTTGCGAGAAGACATGATATTTAATTATTGTTTAATATAGTTTTTCTCGGTGTATGCGAGAAACTTTTAGTTACCTATTATAATAGATTTTCATTAATCATATGTAGAAGAAGTGGTAGTAAATAATACACACTTGTAGAATTTACGAGTGTATAATTGTATAATATTTATTACATATTATATATGAACGGTGCACAGTGGGTTTAGTTTTCCGGGCTAGAGAAAAGTGAAAACTATATTATACACCTATATCTAGGTATATTAAATATTTGTTAACCTCTAATAAACAAAAAATATTTTTAAATGTATTGCAAATAATATAATGTATTGTATTCAAAACGAATGTTTTTCATTATTCAAACTCGATAGAAAAATATGATATGTATTTATGTAAATATTAATATTAACATAAATTATAATATGTACATATTATACATGTCTTGCTGTGTGTGTTCCCGTCTACTATTTTTTTTATTCATATTTTTGAAATATAAATATACTCACGGTTATAGGATTTATAATATTTTTCAATTAACCTAAGTTTAATAAATAATAATACGACTTTATTTGTAGTACAAAAAACACAATAATAAACTGATCGTAGATTTATAGCTATATTAGTTACAACACTCTCTGTGAGCTATCAACATATGTTAGGAAATAAATTTAAAATTAATAAAAAAAAAAGTTAACAATATTACAATAATACAGGTGCATAGCCATTTTTTTAAGCTTTCATTTTCGTGAAAAAAAACTATTATGATTTTGAAATCTGAACTATAAATTTCCATTGCGTTCTCGAATAGTAGTAAGTTATGCATGCTCAAATATGGAGGACACTTTTGCTGCTGTATAAGTAAGCGTAAACCAATCCAACTGAACAATTTTTAATTTTCTTCGTCACAAATATATATATTTAAGTTTGCTGGATTATTACTACAGAGCGCATAGTGTCTACTCGAAAAATATTTTCACCTCATCGTTGTGCGTTATATAGAATGTATATATAAATATAGCTAGGTACCTGTATAATATAATTATTGTTTTCTTCTTTGTTGTTTGTTTCTGAATACTGTTAACTGCACTCACACTGTAACTAATTTCCATCGATTTGTATTTGCCCACATACATAGGTTCACATACTGTCGCATTTCATAATGAATGGAGTATGCGTCCGATGGAAAGGGCGTATCGACTTGGACAAATTGGATGGCATCGGTTGTCTGGAGTTCGACGAGGAACGAGCAATGGTGAGTACATAATATTATTATTGCTGCTATTCACCGAAAATATCTTTCCCCTCGGAAATAATATATTTAAACACGACACGTGTTCAATTTTCCATAAGTGTTTTACGTTTAACGTTTTAGAACAATTTAAATTTAAAGACTTATAGTTTTGGTGTATTTAATAAGTATCGTATTTTTCTTCATCCTGCTTATACTTTACATTACCTACTTATATAAAATATGAGGTACCTACTCCGCTAAACATACAATATGGCGTCGGTTTGACCCACTCAGTCAGTCGTCGAAATTCGGTCAAATTTTTTAAATCGATTTCTTAAGCTAAACTCCAAAGTTGTCAACATTTCTAATAACAAACCGTTATGATATGAGTATTTATATTTAGGTACATATTATGCAATTGTTTCTCAAAAATCGTTTGTGTGTAAATATATTTTTATATCAATGGTTTTTTTTTTTTTGTTTGCTTTCGTTACGATAGATAGAGAATAGGATGTTGCAGGAGCAAATCGAGAGATACAATGACCGTATCAGAGAATATCAGGACAAACCCCGTGGCTACAGAAATTAAGAACGTGGTGTTACCGATTTGGATTTAGACGTGAAAAGAAGATTGAACACTTAGATCAATATATATAACGATACGACTCGTACGCGTTTGTTTATAATATATCTAATTATAATATTGTAGTGTATTTGTATTATAAATCATCGGCTTAAAGTAAACTCAATAATGATAAAAAAGCAATATTTGGTAAATGCATTTTTAATTTTAAAAATTGTATTTAACACTATTAGTAAATTTTTAAAAAACTAAAAAAAAAAAATAGGTTTTAACTTATAATTTGGTATTTAATGCCTCTACACAATTTATAGACTTCAAGTTTATAAACAAGATTGCGCAATAAAAAAAAAAAATCGAAATTTTGAGTTTTTGATCTAAACCTACGATATTATATAAATATTAGTTATGTGTGTGAGATACTTATGTTTTTATTATTATTTTTTTAATTAGTTTTTATTTTTGTTACTCCTTTATAGAATTATTATATTATTATTATTATTATTATTATTATTATTATTATTTTATAAACTTACTCGCGTATAATGAATTTATTGTATATTATTATGAATTGCGTTTGCATGTCAAACAATCAATAGTTTAAAATATTGTCATAACATTATATATTATATTATATTTTATAATACCTTTATTTAAATAAGTTTTTTTTAGGAACAAGTAGAAATCGATATCTTAATTTTTTTAAATACTTCAAACTGTATTCGATAGTAAAACCATTCGTCAGCTTTTGGAATGTTTGTATAACTTTATTACCAGGTTGCATAAGTTAAGCATAGTGACAAACTTCAATCACTAAACATTTAATGAATCAATAATGAGCTAATAGTCCCTTAAACATGATTTAGAGACTGAAGATTGGTCTATTTAATTTTTGTGAACCGTTAAGTTAATCTATTTTTTGTGCAACTCAGCATAATCATATATTATGTACTTTTGATAATATAGTAGTTATGCTTATTTTTTTTTTTTTAGCATAGAACATTCAGTGACGAATTTTTGGTGATTTTATCCCTTATAAAATTAAACTGTTCTTAATGTTTAGTTATTATTTAAAAAAATAGGAAGTTTAAAATCACTTTATTATATTCATATAATCACATATAACCCAGGTGGTAATTAAAAAAAAAAAATTAATTTCTTTTCAACTGAATTATGTTTACACTTTTCTCCATATTAGCCTTAAATCTAAAGTTAAATGTATTATTGTATGTATTATTTATCAATTATTAATTTATAGCAATAAAAGTGCTTAGCATGATTGTTGACTAACTGAAATTAATTTTTTTTCTGTGAATTACCAGTCTTTGAAAAAAATGATTTAGGGGCGAATCAACCATTAATACGCCACTGGATTATAGTTTATACCTACTGTAAAACATAATTAATATAATAAATTATATCATAATATTGTACGATTATAAGAAATACAAATTTAAATGTTATAAATTGTACTCAGATTATGTTATTATATTATACGTACCCATATTACACACATATACTCGTATATAATAATTATATTGTTTGGTTCTTTTTGCGTTTTTCATGCCTATCGGTTGATCCTTTTCGAAACTAGTACATAATTTTTACGTCTTGATTTTTCCTCTTGGCCACAGCAGAATAAGTAATAATTATCGTAGTACACGATAATAGTCGTAATCAATCATTTTGGGACCCAAATGTTTATCACCCAGTGTCAGTTTGTCAAGACTCGTGCGAGGAATTCCTATATTATATAACTGTATAGCAGAGATGGTCTCAACTTGCGGCTAGCGTCTTATTAGCAAAAACCAAAATTTACTTTTTATTTTATTTTTTTAAATTATAAAATAAATTTATAAAAAGTTTGGCACTTGATATCATTGTATTTGTCCATGTGGCTCGCGAACATATTCATGTTGGTCACCCTTGCGTTGTAGTTTATCTAATATATTTACCCGTGGTGCAGATATGCAAGGCTGGGCATTGTGGCGTTAATAAGTTAAAATTTAGTTAATTTAACTTTTTGACTCAATGAGTTATTATTTTTATTGATTTTAACTTAATTATTAACTTAAGGAGTACAAAGAATTAACTTTTTATTAACTAGAGTCAATTTTATATTTAAACTAGTTGAGTTGATTTCAATTAAATAATCTGTAATCACGAATATAGTACGTTCAAGAGATTACTAAGTGGTTTATGTTTGTAGTCCAGAAAATAAAATCATCATTATCCCTAGAAATTAGAAGTCCATCCTAGATCTCTAGATTCTAGTAACGTTTACCTCAAGATTTGTCTTCTTCCATAACAATAATCTTAATTTCTATACTGTGAATTAATTACTAATTATATGTAAACACACCATATGAGTTCTAGTTAAATCATTGTAATTAGTAATTACTAATTACAATGGTAACATTAATAATAATTATAATTGACTTGATTTAGCTAAAATTAAATTGCTGGTACAAATTGTATAAGTTATACATGTCTAAATTAACAAAATACATATCGTTACTTTTTGGAACGTATAAAATAAAAAAATAGTTCTTTGTCTTAATTATATAAACAATTTTAGGTATTATTCTAAATTTATCCATATGAAAACGGGAAAATTATTTATTTTTTTAATTAATTTAACTCGAGTTAATATTAACTTTTGGTTATCTTAGAACTTAGTCAAATGTATATGCAATTTTGAATTAACTTTTGATAATTTTTCTTAATTTAACA
This sequence comes from Pentalonia nigronervosa, assembly GCA_014851325.1. Classification (NCBI taxonomy): domain Eukaryota; kingdom Metazoa; phylum Arthropoda; class Insecta; order Hemiptera; family Aphididae; genus Pentalonia; species Pentalonia nigronervosa. Next base: position 54,759 of record JACXSJ010001966.1, on the reverse strand, counting down.
GAGTTAAAAAATATCATTAACTTGCCCAGCCTTGCAGCAATGCATATATTTTGTGTCGTTATAATATTATGTCAAACGCGTACCTAATCCGTATAATATATACCTCGTACCTTTTTACCAGCCTATATAGGTATGATGGCCAATTTGCCTCCGAAACGAGACCGTTATTTTTTTTTTTTGTTTCCGTCCGTCATTCGAGTGTTGTCCCCCATCCGCTTGTTGTGCGTGTCTTTATAATATTATATAGGTGGTGTACACAGTTTTCACGGTCGATTTCCCACCGACCGTGCGACGCCGCCGCCGATAGATCGACAGCTCAGCGCCGGCCGGACACCTTTTGACGGTGGAAAAAAAAAAAAAAAAACAAAACAAAACAACAATGTGATAAGACGAAATATACAAAAATATAAAAAAAGAAAAAAAACCTCGGAGGCTGACTGCGGACAATGAGACGACGGTGCGCACGCGTCGCCAATTCGTCACTTTTTGACATGCGCACTTCCCCGTCCGCCCGTCGAGATCCAGTGTATTGTGCGCGAATTATAATAATAACAGTCACGTACCCGCCCGAGGTGGGTACCTATACCCACATTAGGTCGTCACGTCGGATACGGCGATGGGCATATTGCGTGACAGACGGGTCAATCTCATCACCGAAACGTCATCGATCTGTTAACGTATAATACATGATATTGGAAATTATACGCACAATGCGTATACAATAGTGCGACACATTGGCGCGCAAAAAATATAAAAATATGTAATAAAAGTCGGCGGGCACGGCGAGTGGCGTGTGTGTTGGCGATCTCTCAGCGCGCATATCGATTCTCCGTTGCAGGAACTACGGTATATTTTATTATAGACGGTTTGGCTTCGATTTGACGGATGATTGATCGGATCCTGTGCATAATAACATAAATTATATTATTGCGTAACGGTATTTTTTGGTTTCCGCGTCCGCGCGGTGCATAATATGTGCTACCTATATGCTTTATGTTTTTTTCAAATTCGTAAATTCTGCGTGCGCGTACTCAAGAACTCCGCATACCGATGTATACGATAATAATGACTGTACGACATAGACATAAAAATATGTACGACTACGGGTTGGTTCTCAATTGTCCAATCGATTCCCGGGTTGTCTACGGGTAACGTACAAAATTATTGGCGCCAATCATTTTTATGACAATGTACACAACTTTTCAAATTATTGTTATGATATATTATTCAACCAGGCGCCGGCAACAATTTTCATCGCATTTTATACAGACTCAGGACTGTCTAGAATACCCTAGGTATGGTTTAAAATGTTGCTAATCGGTCTACATACGTTATATACGCTATAAACGCGTATTTGTGAATAATAATATTAATGCTAATGATAACAGAATAGGTATAAAACAATGTTTTTTTCTTACACCAATATGGATATCCGTCAAGTTGGTACCGGCACTTAACGCCACGATTTCAAATCATACATCAATATTTTGCTACGAATTGCTACACCTTGCCACATAATTTTCAGAATTTTCTACTAGTTAATTTTTATTAAAGCCGGAAGCAAGCATGCCAGTGCTATCTTGACGTAGCATCGGCACTTTGATCAAACACCTCCAAGTGGATATCAACGTTTTGCCACGCTATTTTTGGATTTTGTTACCGTCTAGTTTTTCCGGAATCCTGGAAAATAGAAAATTTCCCAGCACCAGTACCTATGGTTCTTATTGGAGATTGTTCGTGCATTTGGAGCGTTAAATTTACTCAATTCGAAGCTGATACATAACGTAATACATAATATTATTGAATTACAATGAAATAAATAACATCGTTATTCTTTATTTAAATATCTAATTTCGTCCAATTTTAAATTTAAAATGTCTATAAAACATTATTTTTTTTAATATATTTGTTTGATTTTTTGGTTATATTGCAAACTATTTACGAAAAACTTTGTTTTAAGCTTTCAATCGTCAACTATAAAAACTCAACATTTTATCAATTATTTTTAACTATAAAACAATTTGCAAGTGTCCAACGATGAATTTCGGTCAAAATTTGAAGTTTAAATGCTTATAAAAAAAAAATTGTGCTTATGTATTTTTATTGTTTTTAATCTGATATTTCAACAACTTATGAGGAATCTTGTATTAAATTTTGAAAAAATTTAACTCAACGAAAAATTTTTTTTTTTTTGATATTTAAAAAAATAAAATTTCTTAGGCCTACAATTAACTCAAAAATTGTCAAAATATTTTTAATATTTTTTGATACGCGGATAATAATAATTTAAACATTCAGCGAAAACTTTAAATGTCTACGGTTATTCCTTTTTGAATTACATCGAAATAAGAAAATCGTTCCCCCAGAAATCGGTTGAATATCCAATTCTAATTTCAAACGCTCATAAAAAATTAGTTTGACTTTCCGGTAAATTTTTTTTTTTTTTGGAAAGTTAGAAAAACTTATAGAAGAATCTTGTGTTAAATTTTCAAAAGTACATTCATCAATCCGATTAAGAACCTAATAATTAATATTTCTGGTTAATGAGAGTTCAGGGAAAAAGGTTCTATATCGTGAAAAATATAATTTTTTCTTTTTACAAGCGCTTCAAATGCATTGCGAAAATTATTCTAAAGGATTTGGTTTTAAAATATTGTATCGCCTAATATTTTCTTAAATTAAACAACGTTTTTTATTTGCAGCCTGCATGTTGGTTGTTCTTGCGCTATATTAATTTATGTACTTAAATAATTGTTTTCATCGGCAACTACATTCAACTACGAGATTGAAAACTGAGTCTCAAAACTCACTGTTACAGCCATTAAATTACAGTTAAAAAACGCATTCTAGACAAAAAGGTTGTAGTCATTTTTTTACAAATTATTTTTGATGCAGAGGTCATTCAGAGTCTATATACAATAATGTCTGATGTGATAAAAAAAAACCTCAAAATATTATGATAGAAAATATGTGACGTATAATTTATCTGCGAAAAGATGAAATGTCAATGTTTACCTTTATATGTGTGCAAAAATGAAAAATTCGACAAAATTGGTTCCGTATTAACGCCTATAAATTCTATAGTATCATATTATTATGTTAGGGAGGTGGTGTATTCAGTCACATGTGTCCCGGTGGGGCGGTATAAGAAAGCGAGTGATAAAATATTTAATAATGTCTCCCGGTGTAATATATTATATATTTATATATAATGGCCGTGTTTGCGAGTTCCCCGGAGGAATTCAAACGTGTCGTCTCGCGGCAGTCGAGGAAAGAGTGAAAACGAAAAATCGTATTTTTCATCGGACTTGTACAAAAGAGCCGCGCGCGATGTACACACGGCATACGACATAATATTGTATAGGTGCCTGCAATACCGTTTCAACGACGTCGAATGTTTTATTCCGTGTAATATCATTTTTCCTTTATTTTCTTTTTCGCGCTCGGCGGAGATGCACATTACAATAGTAATAATAATAATAATAATGATGATGATGATGATGAAACCGTGGGGGAATATCATAAATCATCAATGTTTCGGCGTCGATTGAGGCGTTTTTACTTTCCAGAGTACACAACGACGACCGGCGTAAATGATTTACGATTTCTTTTGAAGTCTTCTCCATTGTGTGTAAACATTTCTTTATTTTTACCAAACAAAGTTCTGAAAAAATTCATTCGGACCATACGCCTGTGCATGATACTATAATAGTCTACGGCAGATACCAACTACTATCCATATATATATTTATTTATAGTCATTTTTGGTGTCTTGTAAACAGTGCTTATATTTTATTTCGCCGTGTCAGATATAATGCGGAGAAACGATTTTTTCGGATGAAGGAGCTCCGCCAATATTTCAATTTATACACAATCAATATAAACGAACAACAAACGCCCACTGTAATGCCTAACGGAGACATTTTTGCCTGCAATAAGGATAAATATTTATTTGTTGAATTTGAATCACAATACCTACGTTCAGTAGAATTTCTAAATGGGGGGGGAGGAGGCTTAAAAATTAATAATTACTCACAGTTGTCACAATTCACAAGATTATGTTTAAAAAATTAGGCAGATACTTTCTGAGTTCTTACTGAGCAAGTTGTTATAAATTATATTTTATACAATAGCAGTTTAAAAATATTAAAGATACAAACGTTTGATTTTTTTTTTTTATAAGCATTTAAGGTTCAAACTTTGACAAAATTTATCAAAACACGAACACTTGTAAATTATTTTGTAGTTAAAAATGTATAAACAATGTCCCTTCAGCCCTTTAGTCCATCCTCCCCTCTGCGTACGCCACTACCTACGTTTTAATAACGATCCGGCTAAATGTATTTATAATTTAAACGTGATTACTCGCACCCAGATAGTTTGACTGCCATATCATAAACTAAACAAAAATCCTATTACGTACAAAGTATAAGTAAGTGTATAACACTTTCATTATAAAAGTTTCATATAGTTCATCCAAAAAAACACGCATTTTCACAACAGATTATTGTCATCGTATGAATTATGAATCCAATCTTAAGACACTGTAAAAAAAAAAAATATTAAATTGGTCGTGATGTTTTAAAAATTGGTAAGTTATAAAAATGCTGATTATTGATGTGCATACTATTTATGTCGTAAATCGTATTATTTAACCTACAGCTATCATTCTGAGTTATGACTAGAGTATGGATTTTTATGTCCTAAAAAGTATGACAATATATCATTGTCATATAATATGCAGTTAAAGTCATGAAAATATATAGCGAATATACAAAAAAATATGTTTAAAAAAGGTAAAAAATATATACACAATCAAAACGTTTATTTGATATTTATCAATTTATTATATATAAAAAAACTTAAAATAAATTTAACAACTTAATTAGGAGGGTACTTTATACAAAATAAATAACATTTTATTAGAATTTTCTAATTAATAAAATATTATTTTAAACTTTTATTAGATTATAAAAATATTTTAATATAATTTGATTTCACTTTAATATGCAATAAATAATAATTATCAAGTATGCAGAAGAAATTGTCATCATTATCTTGAAACTGTTACTATATTCGTATAGATTACGTACTGACAAAAATCCAAAAGTATAAAATTGGAAAAACATACCTACAGTTGCATAAAAATCTACGCTTTAATAACGACCACTGACTTGAAACAGTGAAATGTACGAAAAAAAAAAATCTAAGAGAGGATAATTTTCCCTGTATATAATATACTTGTCTTACAGCCCCTCGCGGACTCCCTTGAGCAGGTTATATACGACTACAATTACATATAATGTTCACTTTTTATATGTACACGTGTTGCAGAGTAGAAAAAATAAAAATTATATTTTTAATCAATATTTCAATATTAGACAGTAGGCCTACATAAATATAATTGTATGTGTATTGTATACATAATGCAGAATTTAAGTATATTATTTTAGCCATTATCTTTTTCTCTTTCATATATCGCATGTTTTACTCTTACAACTTTTGCGGTCTGTGAAAGGCGTTGACTGGTCATTATTGATTTATAATTTACAATAAATCATTTATTAGTCTTAACGTTAATGTTTTGCACGGCTTATTTGCATTTAATAGAACTCGTCTATTAAATTCACCCATCACATTTGCTACTACTATGCGCAAATGAAAACCACTAGGTTTTTTTTCTTAAAACCACGTCGAGATTATTTTTTTATAGTGTATCCGTGTGACATATGATAATATTTAATAGACTACCTATATTAGTATTTTGCACTGCAGCAATAACAATAATAATAATATATCATTCTTCGGGCTCAGCTCATTTAATACCACGGTATAATATATGTATTAATGTAGACCATTTCGTTATTCAAATAAGTAATAATAAGGTATACGTGTTACACTGAATGTCCGCGATTGACATATTTTATGTTTATTGTTTAAAAGAATTAAACAGTGACTTTATTGAATATTGGACATTTACATAGCGGTCAATGTTGGTAGGTAGTGTCATTTTTTTTATTTTCTTAAAATGTAAGTCAACTTGGATTGCGGGATAGTGATTTTAATAAGACAATAGTAGGTTTACTATATTATGAAACAAAATAAAATAAATTAATCGTACCAGTTGATAATTTTGATACATTTTATTTCCTTAGCCGCAACAACATATATTATATTATATTATTTGATAAAGACCTAAACGCCAAACTACTATTAATTAAAAGGCAATATATGTAATTGACTATTGTCTATTGTCATTCTTCTTGGTTAATAGTTATACGATTGATTTGACTTAAGTTATTTTTTTATTATTTTTAAACGAAAAATATTCATTAAGTGTTTTATGATATATTGAACAATGTAACATCTTATAAAATAAATGATTCTTTCTTTTTAACGACTTAAAATATAGTTTACTATGTTCGAAAGAAAAACGTAATAAACATTGAAATTACTATCGACGAAATGGTGTTTTTTATAGTGTTATGGGAAATAGTAATACGAAATTTAAAATTCCTTAGAACCAGGAGAAACCAATATAATTCCTTTTGTAACACATCACGAAGACCGGAAAACGTTTTTGATAATATTCAAAAAAAGGAATTTTAAAATTAACGAAATGCAATGTAAGTATAAACGTATTACTTGCGAAATTGTTGTGTTATATTTTAGTTTTGTGCGTAAAAGTATCATTGAAGCCTATAATATCAATTCCTGATGTCTGATAGGTTTTATTGATATGCAAACACGTTAAGACTGAAATTCAACAAAAACAAAATTTATTTAAAACTGTATTCAATGTGGAGAATTATGGTGTGGGGATAGATAGGACAAATCGATATCTTCAGATTATATTAAAAGACAAGAGCATTAATGTACGATAAAAATATTTATAAATGGTCAAATGGACTTTATTATTTAGTTGAGTTTATAACGATGGGATTAAATAAAGTTCATATGCATAATTAATTATGTTCGGTATAAAATCCAGAATGAGAGGTACAAATTATTTCAAACATCTCCATGTAATATATTAAATATGTAATAATTATTGCTTTAAAGTTTAGATACTTTTTATAGTTTAACTACTTACGTTAATTAATAATTTCAGTTAATTATTGTTTGAATTTAAATTATTATTTATTTCATATTTGCGTGGATACTTATAATATATTATGTCTTAAATAAATATACTATACTGCTGAATATTGTAGTTACAACTAAATTTATAATTTATAAAAATATATTGTATATTTATTTATAGTCTTGTCCAAAAAACAGATCCTAGAAGATCCATCATTATATATAATGGCATTCTACAGTTCAACGATATGTCGATATAATATAACGGTAACTTAATCATTGAGCGATAAAATCGCAACTTTGTAAATAGTCAAAAAAAAAAAAAAAATCACGGGGAGAACTCGTAAAGTCGTAAGTCGACTCCAACAGAATAAATTTCGGTGTATTCACGATATATAAGAATATTACTAGATTATAGGTAAGCGTCCGTGCACATGCACAGATCGCGCGGTCATGTGCGGCAGTCGAACAAAATTTCTTCAGCCATCCTGTCATTCCTCTCCGTCCTTCAAACTTGCCGTGTTTACGCCTGCGAGTGATTATTATTATAGCACTACAGTATAATGTACAAACTCTCCCGTTGTGTGCGGAGATTTGATAGATCACAGTCGGGCGGCAACAGGTGCAGCGGCGGCGGCGGCGGCGGCGAGAATATAATCGCGACATAAGATTATCGAGCTGTGTGTGATGTAATATTTATATATATATATATATTTAGTCGTATAATATAATACGGGTGCACACTACGTGCGTTATAGAAGGGGAAGCGAAATTGAAACGTATTAGCCAAACGCATTGTTATAATATCTACGTGTGTATGCTCTGTGTATAGAGATTGCGTTGACGTGGAAATTATATTATACAAGTATGCATTATATTATACATACGCAATATACGTATAATATATACATAATGGCGTATTCGACGATATTCTTTCATCGTAACGCAATACTGTCGTCCCCCCAAATCCTCCTATAATACGCACACACACACACACTCGCAGTGGGCAACAATATACTTATATGATATTATATAGGGTATATCGGACGACGTGTTTCGCTCGACAGTTATCGTGGCGACGACAAAAAACAATTGAAAAACAATTATTGAAAACTACTTAATATAGAAGACGTTCGAAAATACGCGTTCGTCCTATACGCGCCGCAGTCATCCGCGACGATTTGACTGTAGTGTTTCATAGCATATGTCATATTATGTCAGTTTGTCTGCGTCTGGTCTCGTATTGTATCGTCCGTCTGCAGTTTTTGTCGTGTCTATCGTCTCGTCTCGTCTCGCCCGTCTACAGGCACGGCCATAGGTGTGCACGTCGTGTATGATAATATCGTACACAACGATATATATTGCACTAATGGAAGCCCATCAGTACCCGTGCGGGAGATCAGAGATCGGCGGCCGATCGCCGACTGCGTCGTTGTGGGGGTGAGAAAGGACCAAAAATATACTCTCCGCGCAGTAGACAATTACAACCCTCGAGAACAGTGTGCTTTGTTTTTGGATTTTACCCATGGAACGCTTACACGGGATTATTGCTCGTAAAAGTATACTACACACGTAGCGATAGTCTTAACGATAGTCTCAAAACGTGTCCATCTACTTCAACGACTATAAGTCACAGTACAATCTTCCAATGCAGTATATATTACAAAATATGTATATGCGGTCATGTGGGGTCGGAATCGATTAATATCCGTCGGCATTACCCATATGAAATATAATATTATGAATAGTGGAGATTTTCGATAGTAATATTTCAACGTTTTTCTTTAAATTTACGTACAACATTGATTAAGTAATAAATTCATTTTCTTTTAAGATCCGTATAATATAATATACATCACGTCATGACGTAGATGATGTATATCTATAATAAGTATCTTTAGACATTATATATATATATTATATTATATTGTATAATATGGAAACCACGTCAAGGAGTGGGCATTGTATGCCTAATATAGGTATTATAATATTCGACAATCTTCTTTCACTGTCTCGTACCTACTATACACCTTCGTCCCCTATAGCGTGAGCATCATCACACGCACAGACATACCACTGCACATATATACATATACACAGGTACTATAATATATAATTTATTTACAATAATATTTTATAAACATACCTGCAATATAAAGCAGACAGATCGTTCGGACTGCAGACTGGAGAAGCTGTATAGGTTTATAATATACGGCCGTATACGGTGTTCGGAGGTTTCGAGGAATCGGCACAATGATCGCCAAAAATCTATACGTCTATACGTGATCCAAAGAAATACTTACTTAAATTATATTATATTACGTCGTCTTAAGGTCAACGGACAAAATTTTTTCTCTCTTTCTATTTTTTATTCTGTTTATTTTTTTCCCGCGAATTGTCGTCGACCGTTCGCATATATTGTACGAGTATAATAAATAATAGTAATAATATATACACAATTATTGTTCTTCGCCGTGCGTGGGTTGTGTTTTTCACCAGGTAACAAACATATATTTTGTCTATTTGGTGAAATAGCAGAAGGCGAGCTCTAATATTCCAGCCATCGTTTTCACTAAGTAGGTAGTGAAATTTCAATATCATTTTTAGAAGTTAAAACAATAATCAATATCTATATAATATGGTATAAACAATAACAATAAATTTTATGTCATAGTATATAATATCCATAGTAAGAACTCTCAAATTAAGCATTAATCATCACCATAACTATCGTTATGATGTATTTAATTTTTATTGAAAAATTTTCAATCTTATCATTAATCATCATATTTACTCCAAAAAAATTATGAAATTAAGAAATATGCTTTTAAACAACTCAATCAGTAAATATGCAAAAATATGTACTATAAACTTCTAGTATTTTTTCGTACCACTGTGAAATTAATATCGAACTTTCTTAACAATAACTCTATAAAGCTCCAAAAATACATTCAAATGCGAAAACATTTCAGTCCTAGTTATGAGTATTTAAAGTTTAAATGAGCGGAGTACCGACATGGTACCTATTCCTATGCCACTCCAATATTGTTTTGAAATTACTTTAAATTATGTACCGATACAAACTTGATCCCCTCACTTTGCCCGACCGATTAAAAAATGTGCTCATAATTTAGAATTATTTATGGGATAATTTTAAGAGAACAATTCCATAGAAATCTACAAATTATCTAAAAAAATATATTTCAAAATAAATTTCAAATTAATGATCTGTGTTTGCTGTTAAAAGCATCCGAATTCCAATATATACATATATATATATATTTTTTTTTTACAGGGCTTGCAAACATTATAGTAACGTTATGATTATAACCTTATATAAGACAAAAAATGATTGAAATTTGTAAACGTTATTAAAATGTAAAACGGAAAATAAAAATAATTAAATACCTCATAATAAAACATAACGATTAACAAAATTTATAATATATCATTAAACAAAAAATAACGCAAAACGAAATAATTTAAAATCCATTTACTTAAAAGTTATAATATATTGATTTTGTAGAAATATTTATTTCACGTGATTAATTTTTATCGTAGCAATCAATCCAAGAATTTATTATATTCTACATTAGACATTATTTTTAACGATTTGATTGTATAACGTTTTAATTCTAAATAATGTAAAACGAAATTTTGATTTCTAATGCAAGGCCTGAATTATATATGATACTATTGGATTGTTGATGAACCAACCAACATCGATAAAAGTAAAATGCACGATTACTGTATTATTGTAGTTATTCATAATAATAAAATTAAGTTTTTATTTATTTATTTCGTGGTTTTAAGTATTTATTATGTTTTTAAACAGTACCCGCCAACAATAATATTGCGCTGTTAAATTATTAATATTTATATAAGTTAGCTTCAAAATATATTATAATGAAACATGTATTAAAATTATAAAATAATAGATGGTTCGTTTAAATATGGTTTTTAAAATGACGATTCTATGCATCGATTAACGATAAAATTTTTAAATTATAGTTTTATCATAAACTTTTAATTTTTTCCGTAAACGTAAAATTATTATTACTCTTCGGTGTTCACCGCAGTTAATTTTATTATTTGATATATGAATATAAATAGGTATAGTCATCGTTAAAAAAAAATTACATTAAAACCCAAGGACTGTACAATTATAGTTACGATGGCGATGACGGTGATGTGTAAAATATTACTTCATGGTACAAAATTATTCGATAATTATATATATGAAACGATAACAATAATTAAAAATAATTACATATTATAGTATGGATAATATTGTATGATATGTAATAAATCGTACCTCTACAGAAATGTCTGCATTTTGGAGTTGGCTAGCTAGAAGTTTGTCCCCATATATTTGAAAATCTGGTGAGTACAATTTGAACATTATTGGACGTACGTTCATCTCAAAGTTTTATGAAAAAGTTTAAAAATTAAAAAAAATTATATAGAAACACAATTATAGTATTATAGCATAATAATATATATTTAATTAAAAAAATCATTATAATAATTTGATAAATTAACGGTTACGTCTCGTGAATTTAAGAAAAATTTATCAATGCTGATATTTTATGAAAAGTGTAAAATATGTTTGGCGTAGTACCTACATGCAATTATATTCATAAATTGTTAATAATAATAAATGCGTCTACGCTGACGAATGATAATACCGCAATCGCGTAGATGATTAAATCATTATATTATATTAAAATACTGCTCATTTCGCATAAGTGCATTTTTACTATACACATAGAAACGTATTTATTAGTTTTTTTTTTCGATGTACTTACATTATGATGATGCGAATAGGAAATTTATATACGCATGTATGCGCGTAACATACACCGATGTTATTGAAATTCCAATCGATGGAGCCCATTATTGTGCGTAATATTCTGTTCGTTTTTAATAAACCACTCTCTGCAGCCGGGCGCGGACGAATAGTACATATAGGAAACGCATTGTTGAAAAATAGGGGTCAGCCAAGTCGGCGGCCCGTTTCTAAAATCCGAACCATTCGCAAATCTTGCTCGAGTTGTATATATTATTACGCTTATAATACATATTATACGAACCGTGAATCGTATTCGTGTACCAGTGTGCCTGACCTAACGCGCCCGGCGCAAAAATTCAAATTACGCGCACACGGGACATACGTTGCGCGCAAAGGGTTACGGTGACGACCCCTTTCAATAAAACGCTCATGGTCGTGTTGTTATTAGATTTTTTTTTTTTTTATAAAATCATATTTCGTCCGATGAAATATCGACGATCGTTTAGTGCACCTGCAGCAGCAGCTCTGCACGCACTGCTGTTATCGCGCGCGACATGTGTAATATTGCAATTAACAAACAATTTGTCAAAGCGAAAACAATATATTAATGAAATAATAAAAAAAGCAAAAAGGGTTGTTTTTACGACTGCGACAATTATAAAAAAAAAAAAAAAACAACAACACAGACGGGGAAAGTGGAGGACGTCAGCTAGGGGTTTTTTTTTACATAATGCGATCCACGACGATATTCAAATTGTTTCCTGTCCACCCTCGTCGTTTGGCGACGTGTCTATAAGCTCGATAAACGACCCCGCATTTGCATGGCGGATTTAGATAATCGTAAATTATAGCCAACGTGTTAATTTAATGAAATGCAACATCGATATTACGCCATATATATATATATATATGTGTGTGTGTGTGTGTGTGTGTACTTATTATATAATATGTGTACGAGGAGGGCAGCATTAACAGAGTCGCATTCGAGCGATTATAATATATTTTATAAGTAAAACGAAAATCCTTTTCTCTATAGGAAACAGCGGAGTCAAATTTGGGATGCCGACCGGATGTAATAGTAGTCAGTGGTGCAGAAGTGACAAAGAAGAAAATTGAATTGAACACAATAAAGTACGCGTTGAACTGTTGGATTTAAAGGGAGCAGAGGGACCTCCCTCTATTGCCCGTTAACTGTGCCACATATGCTAAATATAGTTGTGACTTATACAGTTACTTTTAAACTTTTATGAGTACTTATAATAGTATACGTACACTTATTGTGCATTTTAATTAACAATATAAAATTAATTCATACTGATAATAAAGTGATAAGTAATAAGAGTTTTTTTATAATTGTGTATTTAATATTGTTTTTAAAAATATTAATCCCTTCCCCACCCCAAATCCTATAAAGCTGCCACTGACGTGTTGTACTGCACTGATTGACAATTTCCCAGACATATCGATACGGACGCATGTTTTTTTTGTTAAATTTTATTATTCTTATATAATAAAATAAAATAAAATAAAATACAGAAATAATATAAAAATATAAAACATATAAGCACTAGTTATATAAAAATAATAATAAAATATTATAAATTTATAAGTTGCAAGAATAAGTGCAGATGCTCGTTGTTAAGACTCATCATCTCTTATTAATCGGGTATAGTTCGTAGTTTCGTACCATAAATTGTATTGTGAACGGATATAATAAAAGGAGCAGACGACCGAGTGTGACGGGAAGGAATTTTAACGTTTATTTGAGATAATAGAGTAGGAACATCAATACGTTCATAAATTGGTTTATTCAAGAGTAATAAGTTAGCCTCAACTTTCCTGTCTACTAAAGGGACAAGGCCGAGATTGAAAATGACTGGATAGTAGTCGTGCTGATTATGGTCAATATTAAGAATAAACGATGCTGAGTATAAAAATCGCCTTTGGACACGTCCTATACGAGAAAAATCCACAGCTGTAAAGGGGTCCCATAGCACTGAAGTATACTCTAAAACTGATCTAACAAGGGAGCAGTAAATAGCCCTGAGTGAGGCGGACAACTTCTCTAGTCAAGTGTAACACAAAACCAATAGTGTCTTCAGAGCTTTATAACTGCATATTGCTTCAACATGAGAAAGGAATCATAATATTATACCTATACAATCAGTCGGTGAAATACGAATGTATTTTATAGAGTAGGATATTATTACATATTTGCATAGGGTATAATAATTTATTGCACATATATATATATATATATGTTAGAATTGTGCAGTAGTGTCTTATTATTTTGTTTTCGATTCGTCATTAAGATCTACGTAGGTAGGTACCTATTTGATATTTTTTTCGTTTAAACGGCGTCAGTACTGCAATATGCTGTTTGCAGTGCTTGCACGCGTGTTATACGTACACCATAATACATATATTACATACTTAATAATAATATAATAATAATAATCATTGTACATTTACAGGTCGGGACACACGGTGCGCGCACAAACACCAGATAAACGGAAAACGGTAATAAGGGTGAGAATGTGAGATAAATATAATAATACAACATAGCAGCTAGTGTTATACATATGTGTAGACGGTACACACTACGACATGTACCTACGTATTATATATTTATAATAGCTCTGAGTCACAAACTAGCGCCCCGCGATAAAAAAAAAACTCCCTGTCACATTCGGTGGCGAAAAAAAGAAGGGTAAATAACGAAAATCGAAAAAAAAAAACGCGTTTTCCCGTCGTCGGCACGGTGTCTCAGCCGAGGAGTGTCCATATAAAATATAGACTCGGCGAAAAAAACAAGTATAACGCCCCGTAGAGATGAACTGTGCAGATAAGCATGCGAGGTTATCCTCCCGTACGATGTTATATGTATCAATTTCGTTGCGAGAGGCAGATGATCCCCGAAGATAATAAATAATAAGTAGCATGTTATTATACTACCAGAAAGGGAATAATATTGCATATAAACCTATATTATATTGTATAAAATATGTATAAGGTACGCCGCCGACGACTTCACCCCGAACGAAGATCTTCGGTCGGCGCGTAACAAGACGCCGTGCAGACAGCACGCTGCTGCAGTGTTCAATATATTAGATCTAAATATAAAGTAAGTAGGTATAAAGAGCACATTATTATGTTGTTATTAAATAATGTAGGTGCATGCCTATTCGTGTTTAGACGATGTCTGTTTTGTGACGTTCCGACGTAACCATTGTTAAAATGCGATACCTACACGCCGTATACACAACTCGGTGATAAAATTTGCTCGCTACACGGTTTTTAAAGTAAATTTTTGTATCCATAAGATAATTTTTTTTTATATATATATATTGTTTAATATATTTGCTACATTAAATTTTCAAAATTACGGGTGCGTTGCAAAAATCTAATTTTTTTAAAGGTTTTTAGGTTTAAAAATACGTATACTTAATCATTTTAAAAAATGTTGATTTACTTATAAATATTGAATAGTTTTTTAATCAAATAATTTAGATAAGTGTTGTAGGATAGCAAGGAGTATCACCTACCCTCACTCAAAAAAGAGCTGTCAATTATTCCAATCAATACTCATCTAAAGTTGTTGAAATATTTTACCAATAATTCAAATCAATAGGTCAATATTTGATAATTTGACATAAACATTTTTAAAAAAATATACATAATTTTGCTTCTGAAGAAAAATAAAAAATAAAATTCGTCAAGAAATTGTACACATTGAATGCTTAGTAGAACTATTATATTTATTATTATATAGAATCATACCTATATTATACATCAAACTATAATGACATGAATAACAGTATATTTTTTTAAAAAAAAAAAAAAAACACTATCTAGAAAATTAACTACAACTGGTCACCGCGGCAACGCTCAAACATCTGGCATAACAAACATTCAAATTCTTTAAGGATCACATTCGTTACCGGCGCACGATGAAACAATACTACGGTCAATCGCGTTTATACTACCATATCGACCGCGAAAACGAAGCACCAACAACCACCGAGTTCCGGTTGACGTTGGACGCAGGCCAGCTGGACGAGCTCAAGATGACTTTAGCAAAGCAAAACTGTACGACAAGGCCGGTCCTCCGAGTCACCGAACTTAGCGACGAGTTACCAGTGCACACGACCGGGGTACCTAGCGACGCGTTACCAGTGTGCACGACCGGGGGTATCTATTGTACCACGATGACTCCGCTTACATAAAATACATTAAAAAATTGAATTGCGAAATATTTGTGCAATTGTTTTGAATATGTTAATGTTATAATGTGTAGGTGCCGTGTATGGTACGCTGTAAAAAAAAAAATATGTAATTTATTCGCAATGACTATTTTCAACGGCGTAGTGGTAGTAAATGTGGTAGTCAATTATCTCAAAATGAAAATAAAACGCATATAAATTACGCTACTATTACATTTTTAGTCAGAAAAATAATATCTATATGGGCTTTACAGGTTAGAATGGAAAATCCAAAGTAGTACAACAGATAAAAATCTGACATGGCACAAATAAATATTATTTCTTGACACTTTGACAGGTATAAATGATATAAGGATTATAAATAATAATTAATATAATTTATATTTAATAATTATAAACGAAAGCAATGAAATGTTGAACACAAGAAATTAATGCTGTCTTAGTTGTGAAAAAAGAAAACATCTGTAAAAAGTAGTGAAATTCTCTATATTTACAATAGAAAATTGTAGTGCAAATGTGCAACTGTTGCTTAAACTCTACCGAAAAAAAATCAATAGGTACGTTTTTATTAATAAATCAAACCGCTATCTACATAGTTTTATCTTTTACTAATGTATAATATAATAATACATATAATGCTTATGTGTACGAGTAAACGTAAGTACTTTTGTAATTGCTTTTGAAAAAAAAAATTTTGAAGTCAAGAGATCAAAAACTAAATACGCTAAATGATTTTATAACAAGATTTGGTATGATTTATAGTAGGGGTCAGAAAAAAATTATAGTTTCTAAGGGGCCGAATTATTTGGAAAAAACCATCAACAGTCTAGAAAACCTTTTTTGTTTAGCAAATTATTTTGGGTTTACACAGAGAAAAATAATGAAAATCTAATCAGCATTAAAGTAAAATATTTTTAGCGGTTCACTTATTTCCCCACGATCCGGATTCGGATTGTGACTTGTGAGCCGCTTTTTGTTAAACTCTGGTTTGTTATGATATTTTCCAATTTTTCGCTTTTGCAATAAATAATAGTCAAATTATACTTTTTTCCGCGGTTTTTTTGTTTTACTTTTTAATGGTATTATAATTTATATTATTATATATATTTTTTGTGCTTATAAAAATCAATTAAAACGATTTAACCATTTTTCATAAATAACTTACAATAATGCCGTTATCTGTGTGCATCGTTGAATTAAGCTAAATAATAACAAAAGTATATATTATATTTAAATTTTTTTATTTTAGTTAGAAAGTCTACATCTGTTTCATGTTTATAAGTACCAATATGACCGTAGTGGATGTCTGGTTAAACAATTTATTACAGGAAGTATATATAATTAAACCATTTATTTATACATTTTTTCTACTGTTTTATTTATATTATAAGATTTTTTTTTTAATAATATCAGACATTTTATTAAAAGTATTAAACACAAATAATAAATATAAATGTATACATTTTAAAACAATAATACAAAATTTAATTGTTTGATTTTCTAAACGTTTTACCAGAGTCGTATGTTTTTCATTTATTATAAATTTATATCCGTCTACGTTTTACCTTATTAGTCATTACTTATAATATGAACTAATATAGCATATTAAGTTATTTAATAAAAACGATCACATTTCTGTTGACAAAAGAAATGGTTCATTGCTTCTGTGTAAATTAGCCCCGTTACCGTAATGCGTTTAGATAATAAAATAGATATTTTTTCGGAGACCTACAATAATTAGGACGCAGTCGACAACAAAATTAGATTTCTAAGCTATTTAATTCATTTGATGACATAGCTCATCATAATATAATACAACCATAGACAATTACATTGAATTTAGGTAGGTTATAACCATATAGTATAGCCTCGAATTTTAATATCGTATCTGGGGCGTGACACAATTACACAATATTAATTACGGGAAGCTAATAACAACCCTATGGGCAAAGGGACGACCCCCAAACAAATATGTGTACAAAAGGCCTTTGGTCACCCATTCATATATTATTATGGGATATAGGCGTGACCAGTTCTGGACAATGTGCATTTACTTTGCGTTGGGGAAAAAAATGATCATTTTTCTTGTATTCAAATTTCTAACCGGACCCGTCTAAAAGGGCCTGTTTTGAAACAATGCTGTAAAGGGCTATTTTAAATGCCGATTAATGTAAAATGGGCGTGACGAACACATCGCACGGTATGTTTCACATTGTGAATGCGTAATTAGTTTTTTTACGATTTTATAACATCAAACGTTTAGTATTAGCTAAGCTATGTGTGTTTTTCAATGAGAAAATAAACCAGTCATGTCACTTTTCGGCCCCTATTTTACGAGTTGAAGAAAAATTCTGTGTACATTATATGACTTGTCATTATAACCGTTAAATAAAGTCATAAAAATACATAAATTATGATAGGTGGTTCATATTATACAACATAGGTATAAATAAAAAATATTTGAAGTGAGATTTCTACAACAAAAATATTATAATAACTACCTAAAATTAATTTTAGTTTTATTCGAAAATACAAGTTTACGACAAAAAACTTTGTGTAACAATTAAAATACTTGTCATATTTTCTATTAACTATTATTCATATGTATTTATTAGCGTGAACAGAAAATTAATTTAATAAACTACATGTATTATACATATTTTATACCTATCTATAGTAAAATAAGTATTACTTACGGCACTTACCCATTATAGTAGTTTATTTTGACTGCAAAGAAGCATTGCCTATTATAATTACGTTTTTTATAGGCTGGTTTAGTAGCTATCTAATTAATAAAGGTATAGGTCTTTAATAAGCATTCAAAAAGGTAATTTAATACGTATAGTTTTGCGTAAATGTAATAATTAGAACGTTTAAAATTATTGAAATATAGCTACCTAATCGATTAATTCCACAAAAAATGCAATTATATTATACACATTGTGCGACTGTAAAGAACATAAACATTGTATTATATGCAAGTGTACAACATTAAAAAAACTGGCACCTACTCTTGTCGTAAATTTCTTAATTTTTACCCCACGATTTTTGATAATTTTCAAGTACAAAACCTAGTTTTAAATTTTCCTACAATTAATTCCTACTAAGAAATTATTTGTGTATATTATACGTAATACTGGATTACGCATAAAGTCAGGAGCGAGCAGATAGATATATTATATACAGCTTGTATAATTATATAATTATAATGTACCTGAATGATTCTTGAATCCTTTCATTTAGTCCGCCAGGTCATACAATTTACCAATTTAGGTAATATGTATACGCACTCGATACCATACTATTATGAAATATAATAATAATATTATTAACACCATTACTCATTTGAGTCATAACACTCATAACTAATTATGTCGTAACTACGTCATTGTCACTTATAGTTGTGTATAGAATAACTTTTGAATAGCGTGTACAATAACCTAACAAGAGAATTTTCGAATTACTACATATTTTAACTCCTTATTTTTAATTTTTTTTATCGTAATTTTGTGTTTAATTGGTATTACACTATTATGCCTACAGATGATACATCAGAGTTATAGAATATTATATCAAATCGTTTTGTAATATTATTCTAAGGTCAAAATAGTTTAGGATGGAAATAGATAACTATTACAGTTTAAAAAAATTAACCGTTTAATATTTCTAACTAATAATGTTTTTTTTTTTTTTTTTTTTTTTTTTTTTTTTATTATGAAAAACAAACATTATTTCAATCTGTATAATATAAAATACAATAAGTAATATATGTAGATAAAAATGTACAAGGCTTAACGTTTCGAGTGAAGATCTAACTAACAATGTTATTATAATTAAGTACAAATTATTAGGTATGTACTGTAATAACAAATGCGCCGTATAACTTTATATTTAAATGTTTAAAATCTAATAAATAATATTTAATAAAAGCCTAAAAAAACAGTATTCGGTTATCAATGGTTTATAATTTCCATAGCACAGTATTATGTTCACATACAATTCAGAGTTTCGACTAGTGTACAACCAGGTGTGGACTGGCTGGGATGCTACAGTATCTTTTGTTCTAAAATATATTTGCCTCGATCTAAAGGCGCCCGCAGGGGGGTGTCCAAAAGCCATTACACTCCTTGGGAATTTTTAACTGTATGTACTTCAATATCAAGCATCCCATTTTTTATTTATTTATAATAATCAACGAGCAAAAGCATTTTATCAAAATAATAAACTACAGATTACAGAATATTATAAAACTATTGACATATGAAAATTAATAGACATAGTGATAATAATACGAATAAAATCAACAGAAAAACAAAAAAAAAATTGATTATATAAAAATCAAAACAAAATAATTAAGCCTATGTTTAAAAAATAACAAAATTTCAGGATCTCTAGAGTAGTATACAATGTATCACATCGTACCATACTAGAATAAAATATTTCTAAAATAAAACTTTTTTGAGCTTATTAGTAATTATAGAAAAAACTATAATCAACATTTATGAAATTACGGAAATACAAATCATCAACAATTATCTACATAATATAGTATCTGAATCTAGATTATTTCGTGGAGTAAAAATAAAAATAATAAATAAACATACAGTTATTATTATTTTACTATTATTTTTTTTTTTTTTTGCGGGTATATTAAATTGTAAATAATTTTTATCTTGCCCCGGATGGGATTTTATCCTGCGGGTGTGCTTGCCCCGATCTGTATAAAAGTTCCATATTCATATACAGTAAAACTTCCATTCTAATTAATTGACTAGCGTTATCGTAAAAGATCGATAATATAACTATGTATAAACTATCATAAATAATTTAGATAAACTATGCACTTTAAATTTCTTATACATATTTTTTTATTATTTTATCTTATATTTCGGCCGTTATTCAGAAAGCCCGCTAAATAGAAGTATTAATGTATTTTTTCCATAACACTTGACGGGACAAAAATAATGACCGTTACATAGAGATGTCCATCAACGGAAATTTTACTATACATTCAGGAGTGTTATTTTGTATGAATAGAATAATGCTTGTTCACTCGCATCTCTATGTTAACTTGGTACCTATTTATGGTTTTTAACATATTTTGAATATTTTATTAAAACAAAATTCAATATTTTAATATTTTATAAATTACATAATTTTTTTTAAATTTGCTCCAAAAAATGTTATTTGTTCTAAAATTATGTAACTGCCTGTGCCCTTTATCAGTTCACCGCCCCTGTGTACAACTTATATGCAATATCAATTGTTTATGTATACTCTATACTCTAAAAGTCGTACTAGTAGGTGGTCCTTTGTCGATGTGGATTTAACAACACAGTGTATTCGGATTTATCATACCAAAATATTGCACTGTTAGTTATTACATAACTCAGAATAAATATTATTTATAATAATAATATTGTTATTTGTTTATTATTTATTATTTTTTTTCACACAATACCAGTAAACGATCCCAGATATCATTATACTTGTTGGGTAATAGTTGTAACGGTAAACATTAATTATCTTTAATCTCAACAAATATTAACGTTTTTTACATAATTTTAAGTCATTATAAAAAACACTAACGATAATAATAAATATTTTTGTATAATTTCTTCAAACTATGAAAAAAAAAATATTTTCAAAAACGTTAATACTTTTTAGATGATAACTGTTTGTTGTTTAAATAATCGTCATGCATGTAGGTATGTTTATAAACTAAAAATGCCTTAAAACTGTTTGGAGTTTAAAAAAAAAACATAATATTTTAAGAGGTACTTACGTACCAATAAGTCTTATTGTCAGAATACGATTTTACTCGCCGGTCCATCCAATAATGCACTGTCACAGTATCACGATTCGCAAAGTTTAGCAACCAATATTCGCATGTCATTTATTGGTTCTAGGTCACTACATGTACAGTAAAACATAAATGTGAAACGTGGACACTTTGTAATTTGTTTGGTCGGGTGAATTTAATGTTGCAGAACGTAGACACTTTCTACTATAATATGTATATACATATTATACACATAAAGTATATATAATATAAACTAGTCTGAAGTTACGACCAATTATATTAAAAATGTCATTGAGTTTAAATATAATTTGGTTTATCCAAATTGGTAAATTCCAAATAGTAGAAAATCGTGGATTATTGTCTATCGTTAATAATTCATCACAATTTATATAACTATGTATACCGAATAACCCGTCCACAGCCAATATTCAGTTACGAATAATAATACTACTTTCACTGTTACCAAGTCTGATGCCAAAAGGACTATCTAGTATGGCCAATGATATTATTTTTACCAATTCCCAGTCCACTCGTCTAACGCTAAGTAACTATATTTATTTAGATACTTCGATAAATCCAACATAGATATAATAACATTATAATTTATAGTTTTCGCGCAATAATACTCTGTGTAGGATCGACTGGTGTTCTGTAAAAGATATATTGGAATTCGTGCGACAAAGATGGCGAACATTATAAAAGAACGTTGGGGGTATATACTATACTCTGTTTAGCGAAAGAACACCTATCGTCGAAACCGGCTCCCCAATGGCAAGGTGTCGGGCGGGAAGAATAACCGATTTTCATCGGTTCTTCGGCGTGTTCTCTCGCTGAACAGAGTATTTATATATGTAAGTAATAGGAATATATCGGTAGTAGCAGGGCCGGCCCTTAGAATATTGAGGACATATGTGCAATATGTTTTTGCTGAGCTTATTCACCGACAGTGAATTCACATCATACAACTGATGTCCGATACTGCATTCTAATTAATACAATAACCGACTAACTAATTAATAATTATTTATTAATAATTCACTTTAGTATAATGCGACCATTAACGAGTAACCCAGTAATTTATTTTTGTCGAGGCCTTTAAATTCACGGGGATCTGAGCGACCAAACAGCTTGCACAGCCGATCCATGGGTTGGAAGTGACACGTAGCGTTATCGCTACAATTAATTGTTTTTGCTACTCCAAATGCATTTGATATTTTCTATGACATTATTAATAACATATTATTGTCTATATGGGCCGTCGCTAATCGTTTATAAGTTATAAATCAAGATGACTTTCATAAGACATGGGCATGTGACATGCAACTTTCAGGTGTCGATATTACACGACTGCCAAAGATAAACGATGATAAACAATATGAATAACGTATGTAAAATAATTAACTATAATATGTAAATGTATGTTATCGATACAAAATGGCCCTCGCCAATGTTAATAAGAATTATAAATAACGTTATATTATGTTGGGCAATGGCGGGACGACCGAGTGTCACCAGACAAAAAATTGGTGGGTGGGCGGGCAAGTAGGTGGTTGGGTGCTACCTTAAACTGCACATAGTGGACAGTTTTCAGTTGTCACTGAATATGATTTTTGGATGTAACTACATCTCAATATCAGTATTTCAAGGCTAGGTCGGTTGATAAATTGTACTATTCCATGAAAAAAAATTTGTTTGCGATGCTACTGTATTGGGGTATAGAACTGCAAAATAACTTTATAACGATAATTTACGCCGGGGCTTGCATATTTTAAGAGCGGGCCCTCGGGGCATTAATGCGTTATCGGTTATATAGGTACCACCCAGACAAGTTATATACAAAACTCTAATGTCTTAATGTTTTTAAGTGCTTATTACTATGTATAGGTATGCAAATAGCTAATTTATAGAGTTCTACTTAATTTAATTTTAAAATATTTTATCCTAAATCTGTATTTTATTATTTTCGTTTTTAGGTATTTATTATAAGCCATGACAAATCCAACATTACAATTTAGTACATAAGCAAGATAGATTCAAATCACACAAGTGTATTCTAGTCACCTACTTGTTATGCTTAAAGTATATATAGTATAATATAATATGAACCTATTTATATTTTTTTTTTCATCAGCTAAAACGTTTAATTTATATTCGGAATCTAAACGTTGCATAAGTTTTGCGTTTGTTATTTATCGTTAAAAATAATATCTAATGCGGAGAATGATACAGATATAGAATATAATGAATTCTTGAATTGATCGCTATGATTAACTGCTAAATCAGACGGAATAAATATTTCTACGAAACCAATACTATAACTTTTAAATAAATGGATTTTAAATTATTTCGTTTTGCGTTATATTTTAATTATTGTTTTTGCTTTCAAAGCCTGCGCGTTTGCAAACTCTGATTTAAATATAGTGCGATATTATACAGCGCTATTAAATAGTACGTCATAAACAAATAAACATACTAAACGCTTTATGTATCGTGTTTGAGCTTTGTACCACTGCACTGAGCCGACGAAGATGTTTAATAATAATATGCCGCACCGTGAGAGTACTTTGCACTTGTGTTTGATTCTGTCTTATTTCTAGCACGGGCTCGATCGGACGAAATGGGAAAAACGTGTAGCCTCGCGTATGTAAAACCGCCGACGGGTGCGGCTTGCGCACAGATTATATTATTAACGGTCGCTGCTGCAATAGCACTAGGCCTGTGTGTCGGGGATCAACGATAGATGGTGGAAAGCGAGTGTGAGGGGATTGAGTGAGATTGGAAAGAGGGCAAAATGGGTGGGGGGGGGGGGGGGAGTAGGGGAGTATTCGGCTGTACAGACACTGCGGCACACGCGTGCACAGAATCGCCGTGCGAATAATTGTTCTATTTGCACAGCTTACGCGCCGGTCCGAAAGAGACGATGGATTTTGATTTGGACTTTAAGGCGCATAATATACGAGATAGACTATCAATGATGATGTGTAGACCAAATCTAACCTAAATTTTCTACGACTTATATTATCGCACGTGGGCCAAAAATTTTGACCATTTAATACAAAGTTCCTCGTCATCGATCAAATAATTAATATTCTTTAAAAATCATAAAATATCCCGAGTACCTGTCCAATAGGGGCTGACACACAGCCCCCGTACTCTGTAGAGATGTTTTTCGTATACTGTTTATAATATCAAATTGAATTCAAATTTACTCACATACATTACTTACAACTGCAGCAGTGGCCCACTCGAAGACGAGGCAGGTACACTCGAAGTCCACAACATAACAAATAGAGTTTCCCGGTGGTTTTTTATACTCGCATTTAGGTATCTGTTATAGACTTGTAGTATACTTATAGCCTATACACTATTGGAATGACGTACTATTTTATAAAAAAGTATTTCAATACTGACGTAAGTCCGGCTATAGCACATAGCTATAAACGCCTAGCTGTTTTTCAACAACTTTTTACGAAAAAATTAGGTACCTACTGAATAAAATCGTAAATGATTTGACGTGCGATACTGAACAACAGTCCGCGTCGAACGTTCGCACCTTATACCCTATATATACGTATACACGCTGACGCATATATATATATATATATATATAGTAATTTGAGCAGTATCGGAGATGACGGCTGAAACGTTCAATGTTTAGCCAACACACTACACATAATACAATATTATATGGGCCGCGTGCAGCAGCTATACGTGTAGTCACCCTCTTCTTTCTCCGGCACGGTTTTGGCGTCATAAAACATATATACAACACGCTGCTCTGTCACATGAAACGATTTTTTTTTTCTTCTTACCGTTTTTATATTGTATCCATTCCACGAAACATATGGCGTTTTCTATTACTATACATAATATATGTGATGTGTGTGTGTGTGTAGTGTACGCCTCGCGTCATGTACGCGTACATACATAATATCATATGCGCGTCGTGGAATCGAACGGCGACGACGTTAATGCCCTCGAGAAAAAAAAAATAGTGGGTAGGTAGGTAGGTAATAATATAAAACGATACGTATAATGTTCGCGCTCGCTAATGTATTGGATAGTAATTTGGTTTGAATATCCGCGAACAGTGTGCTGTAATGGTATCATTGTCCCTACGAGTATAGATTGCATCACATTCTCACGAGTCTGCAGCCGGGTCAGTATATATCATACTGTCCACCTGCAGCGATCGCGATTATTATTATTATTATTATTATTGTTGTTGTTATTATTATATAGTCCACTCGTATGCAATATTATTATAATACACCGAAGATGTGTACAATAAGTGCATTTCTATTTTTTTTCGGCCGTTCGCGCGGTATATATTATAATTTAGGTAATTTACGTTATTACATCTTATTATCAATGCGTATCCTGCAGCAGTATATATGGTACGTGATATACACTTTATTATTGTACACTTGTCACTACAGTTAAAATAAAAAAATTAAACACGAACCTCAGGCTGACGTCTTGCAGGGCCGAATTCGAGGGGTTCAAGGAGTGGAGCGGTCACGTTTTTCCCTTAGTAGCAATATTAAAGAAACGCGGAAAATCTAAGTGGCTAGGTATATTGCAACTAACACAAACGTTTTCCAATTACGTTTTCATTTTGTCGGTTGAGAGAATTTTTTTAAATTTGTTTTTCGTTTGTGTATAGAAAATTATACAATCTGTGAATATTGTAGCACAATAAGCATAAGAAAAAACATTGATATTCAGTGGCTTGCAGACGAACGGGGGAAGAACCATCAAGAGTATTTAAAATTTAAATAATGAAACAAGGAATGATTTTAAATTTATATATTTTCAATATGTTAACATTTTTTCTAATGGGTGGTAAAAGTTTAAATATGAGCCAAAGCGTATACAGATTTAAAAATCGTTTGAAATTAAAAGAGTTAGGGTATATTTGTATATATAGGATACTACAGTACATACAGTAGCACAAATAATTTAGATTTGGGATGACTCCCTGGTAACAGCTCTATCTCTTATACTCCCTCAAAACTTATAAACATGCTTATAAACGGATTGAGGTTCAGTATACTTATTTAATACCATCTACGTTATTATTATTGAATAAAATATAACCATTTTGTATAAAACACATATTTTAATCAAATTTGGTTGTTAAAATAAAATTTATACGATATATTACACATTGTTACTTATTATATTATTTCCTATAATTTTTATTGTAGCAAAATCTTTATTTATTTATTTTTTTTTTTATTAATGCAGTTTTTCTTTAAATAAAATTAATATCAATGGATATTCATTGACATCGCCATTTATAATAATTTGTTAACTAAATAGTAGGAAAAATTGAATACAGCCTCAAAATAGTATATCACATTTATTATTTTTTGATTTTTTGAACACAACCTACAGGTATAATAATAATTAAGTAAGTCTATTGCACATTCTATCAAATAATTAAAACACTTGTACATAAACATACTACAATGATAAAAATATTACACGGTGACTGTGTAACGATTTTAGACTAGAAATAAAATATAAGCTAGGTCTTAGATTCTTAAATTAATATTAAAGAACATTGAATACCATCACTTGAATAAAAGCATAATAATCTCATAGAGATAAACCTGTTCGAGAAAATATAATGTTCACACTTAGTTATCTTCTATTCTAATTTGCATCATATGTTAAAAAATAATGTATCATAGTATGTAAAATAATAACGCATCATTAAGTAAACTCGTACTTGTAGAAATGCCAATAACCGTAGGAATTGAGAAATACTAATAAATAATCTAAAAAGCACAATAGGTACATAGTTTTAACTTTTAAAATTTAATTAATTAATAAAAAATGTAGAAGTACATTATTTATTATTGTATAATTATGTTATTTGTTTTAATAGTTATTGGTAGTTGGTATAGTAGACAACAACAATTTATATAAGTTAATTGAATATAAGTAGGTATAAGTAATTTATATTACTTATTAACATCTCTTTTGTAATTTAGAAATATTATAGTAATAATAATATTAATATTAGTAATATTTTTCATTAAATTATTTATTATTATTAATTATTATTATAAACCAATAAAAACAGAAAGTCTACAGTTAAACGAATCTAATTTTGTTTTAATAGGTCTACATAGTACTAATCTACATAGTACAACTAATAATCATGTATTAGCATTAATAATTAGAAAAAAAAAGTATATATTAAAATCTATAGAAAATAATTAAGAATTATTACTATATATTATGCAATTTTTCGTTTTCAGGTCACATATTTATGATTGGATTTTAAAATTGAAATTTAAAGTAATAAAGTGCCTAATAATGCCGTACAAAGAAAGAAACGGTTTGACACGTCTTGAGAGTCGTAAAACTATGGCACTTTGTATATAATTTAGAATTGTCTCGGTTAAGTGTTATCCACCTGTTATTATGTCTAAACGAGTCTTAAAATTGACCGACGACCGTATGTTTGATGTACTTCCTGTATATCTGTCATAAACCCAAACACAAACAGACACGCACACCCACACAGCACGTGTTTATTATATACGTATAAATACGTTTTTAAAAAAATAAAAAGGTATCAATATGTATTTATAATACAGCTGTTTGCGTGACCCCGTAAATAAACGGTTATACACGTAATTATTTGATACGTGCGGCACGAGACAACATAATTTTTTCAAATATCCAAAAACCGAAAACCGTCACTCACGAAAGCCCTATCCTTTGGGTAAACATGTACTGTAATGTTGTATGATATATTATTATCGGCTTGTAACAATCCTGTAAAGCAGAGGTGCAACTAAATAGGTTCTAAATGCAGTAAGATGTGGACAAAGTCCTATACTGACGAATCTAATCTGACACAAAGTCCAAACAAGTACACGGTCCAGTTTAACGCAATTCTATAGTAGTAGTGTAAAGCGTATCTTTGTGATCGGGACTTACTGTCTTGCACCAATAATGCTCTTATTATATAACATATTTATCAACGTACCGATTGGCCCACTCGATATCCCTCTTCCTCTAAAGATAGTAAGTCGCATATATTATAATACTTATCAAGTGTTTGAGCCAACATGATACAATATATAAAATATAAAACATAAAGTTATAAAGATTATGATACTATATTACCTTAACCTCAGATTAATAAGATTTACAATTTATTATTTTATTTATACCTACAAATATAAATTTTTCTCAAACATTGGAGACGTGAATTCGATATTGCGTTAATAGTTTTTACCTACTTGTAGTATACCAAATATTATACACGCATATAGAAATAGTAATTAATTATAAACTATGGGTTGTAATTATTGAGAGATATTTGAACATTTCGTAAATCAATATCAAATAAAATAAAAAGTTTCTTAAATTTAGGGGACTTTTGGCCCTCTTTCAAATTCCCCTACGTTGTACTCGTTTTGCATTTGTACCAAATATTATATAGTAGGAGTGGTAGCTGTGTAAGACCTTATTCCCTTTATTTATTTTACTCATTTTAATCAACTTTACAATTAATATTGAAGCTGTAATGTGTAAGGTCATTAATTATTATAAACGTCTAAGAGTTTCGACTTCTTTTCCTCGCAGGACTATTGTGTCGAGTGTAGTAGCATTGTAGCAATATTGTACAGGTTTAACTTAATAAAAAGAACTATAGGAAAGAACAAAAATGAAATACATTAAACAATTCTAACGGTAGAATGAAATATGAATAAATATTATTAGAAAGTACAGCGAGCAGATGTGTTGTATTATATCATGCTATATATTACTACACAATATAGATATATTTGTGTAAAATAGTCAATATTAAAAACAAAACAATAATATTGGTTTAAAATATAATTTAATTGGGTAAAAATCAATTAACATAACATTAATTTTATTTGAATAGTCGTGTAGTATCTGTGTAACTGTTATAGTGTTATATGTATTTATATACACAATAATTACAAGTTATTGATAAGTTTTTGAATTTTAATATTTCAAAGTATACCTAGGTTGGTTTTTAATAAATTTTCAAAATTAATCTAAAAACCCAATAAAAAATGTAACCAAAATAATTATGTAAAATTGATATTTGGAATAATAGCCTGTAGTTTTTGCAATAAATACAGCGGGTTACTATACCGACAAACGCAGTATGTTTATATAATATTAAAATAGCATTAAAACGGTTTGAAATTCGTGGATACTCGCTTTCTTATTGGTCCCTAATTTGAGTTATTTTGTTTACATAAGTATCTGTAAAGACAATGCAACTCCGACAATAATTGCAGACGGTTATTCCAAATATTTATTTTACATTTGCTTACATATTTTATGGGGTTTATACTAATTTTGACAATTTATTATAAAACCAGCCCAGATACTTTGAATTTCAAAAAATTATTCGTGTTATGTTTTATTTCAAATTTCTTGAAGCGGAACATATAACTTTTGGGTATTGGTTTTACACTATTCGCAAAAAAACCATTTTTTTTCAAATAATAAACAAAAA
The DNA here is from genome assembly GCA_014851325.1 of Pentalonia nigronervosa. NCBI lineage: Eukaryota > Metazoa > Arthropoda > Insecta > Hemiptera > Aphididae > Pentalonia > Pentalonia nigronervosa. The sequence continues at coordinate 24,334 of JACXSJ010001966.1, read as the reverse complement.
TACTTGTTAAAGAAGGTGCAATTGTCTTGCCCGACTCAAAATTAATACGCGGTATCTACTGGCTTTCTTTTTTATTTGCAATGTATTACGACAAAAATAATAATAAAATGCATCGTAGAGGCGTAGAGCAGTTCCGCAGTGGGTATATCTACGCACATAAAATATAATAAATTGTTATAAATTAACAGACTACGTTTAAAATAATATGAACGCATTATATATAGTTAATATTTTTATCGTGCATAAAACAGCTGCGGTCTCTCCTCGTCGATAGTTGTCGAAGTGCATTCGTTTTGCGTAGGAAACATTCTGGAATGGTCTTATTAGTATATAATAGTCAAACCTGCAGCAGTTAAAAATAATAGTACGTTATTTTTGTTTTTCGTTTTTTGACAGGTACCTACAATTACGACCGTTTACCTGCGTCGTATAAGTACGGATGAACACATTGGGCAAGAAAAAAAAATATCGACGAAATTATTTTATAAACGCCTCACGCGCGTCAGCCGCGTTCGAGACGCTCGGAAATCGAAAATCGTCGAGTATTGTGCCCCGTAATTACGTAAGGTAATTTGGTTTGAATTACAATTTAGTCCTCCATCCGGCGATCAATCGTTTTTCCTTACCCCTTGACTCCCCTCTTCCACCCATCGGGTCGTCCTCCGCTCGTCTCGATGTGGCACTGCGCGCTTCGACGACAATGACGACTCGGCGCGGGAGTTTCTAATGACCCGGGACGTAAGGAACATATAATAAGCCCGAGTGGTCTGGACAGGTGCACGACTATATTATTATTATTATTATTATTATTATTGTACCTGCAGGTACACGACGAAACGAAAATATAATTCTGTTTCGCTTTGGGAAACAAAACACAATATTTTTTTATAATATATCTTTTTTTATCGATGTCTTGATTTTATAAATTAAATAACTGTAAAAAAACGTAAATAGATAAGATTTTATGTTAAGCTATTTAGGAGTCTATCCTATTAACGGTAGAAAAAATACATTAAATATTTGAAGCTTATGTGACCGCGGGCGTTCGAATTCACTGGTTTTCTTGAAAATTACTGGTACCGTCGAACCGTTATCTGTTATAAATGTGATTTGGATGCATGTTTTCGAAAATCAAGTTTTAGAATGACAAGATTTAGAAAATCTATATTTTAGAATATGAAACTTTTAGGAAATCTGTGTTTTAGAAAAATTTTAAATGGTGTTTTAGAATATAAAATATTTTTGATCGTGAAGGATAAATGTCAAAATACAGTTTTTAAATAAAACACTGTCTTATTTTGTAATAGAATTTACAACACAGAATGTAGAAACTATGATATACTTCCTGTAATTGGCTTATGTTTGATTAGGAAAACGGGAAATATCAAAATACATAATATTTATATATATAATGCTTTGTTACTCAATAATTGTTATCAAGTTTTTATTTTATTGATATTGCCAACTATTATTGTAGAATTATGATAGAGTTCTATATTGATATAATATGTAATCATTTTATATCTGATCGAGAATACGAGAATTATCAAAAAGTAGTTCACCTTAGTCCAGTAGAGAGCTATTGCTAACAATTATTATATTTATTTTTTATTATAAAAGAATTATTAGAAAACATTTTATATGCGGATAAACAGTAAAAAAAAAACAAAAATATTTCTAAAAATTGAAATTCTAAAAATTTTATTTTCTAAAACACAGTGTTTCTAAAACTTGGTATTCTAAAACTCTGCATTCTAAAATATGACTTTTTAAGACTTGCCTCAATACCTATAAACGTAGGTATATTATAACCATAATGCAGATACTAACTAACAGTAACTGTATACGTAAAGAAGTCTAAAATAATTATTTTTCTGGGATTGGAAAGCTCTTCTCATTTATTGTGTATATTTAACACAGTAGTTTTTTTTATTCAAAGCTAATACAACATATTATTACAGAAAATAATAAAACAATTATCATGGCACATATTGATACCCAATAAAAACTACGTAGAAAATGATTTCTTTCTATAGAGTATCGACGTATAATAATATTGCTATAACATAAAAATTGCCAAAATTGACATATTCTCTTTTATATATATTTTATAAACACACGGTGTGTTGACGCCTTCCACGCAATATGACAATATATTGTTAAACATTAAAGCGGCGTTGTATAATATCTATAATATATATACTGGGTAACGTCATGTTTACGGTATTCCGGACAAAATATATTTTCTTGTGTATATTATTGTTGTAGGTTATAATATTATGTTTTCCCATTTCGTTTTTCATTATTTTATATTGTGTTTTTTCGTTATTTACTACTTTATACAATCTATATGTAATAAGGCATTGTTGTATTTTTTTTTTTGCATTTATATTATTTGGGGAACGGATTAATAGTACATTGGGGGTACTAATATCTGACCATAGGATCTATAAGCGGAGTCAGCTTTTCTTTTTATAATCGACAATTGACTGTCAGCCAATAGTAACTATCATGCGACATAAAAAAGGGGGATGTTTATATGTTAGAAAAATACGGAATGATTGATGATTTCATTTGAGTCCAGACAAATCTAAAAGGGTTAGAAACGATTGCTTTTTTGACTCGGATCTATTAGAAAAATGACGATAACAGATTTTTCTATACTTATAAACGACGTTATTATGTCAAATCTGAATGGTTTTTTTTTATTATTCATATTTCTATTGTTTGTGTTAACAAAACATTTAATCGAAATGTTTATTAACTATCAGAAATGTTCAGTTATGTTTTTATTACTTAAGACACATGTCGGATTATTGTGAAGTCATAATAATAACAATAATACTATATTGCAATTGTATTTACCTAGGTATTTTTTCCTTATTATTTCAGATGTCTATTTTATAGTGAAACTGATGCTTCGTAAAAAATAAAAGCCACTAAACAATTTTATAAATAGTGTAATATTTTGTTCAAAATTACACACTTAATATTCATTAATGCAGGGGTATCCAACTGTAGTCCATTGGCCAAATCCAGATTACGAAATTATTAAATAAAAAAGTCTTAAAGAAATAAATTTAAAATTCTTGACCCACAAAGATTTTTTTTGAAGCCCTCGGTAAAATAAGATTGGTCACCACTGCATTGATGTATATTTTAAACTATAAGAGTAAAATCTACGTATCTACCTAGTTTCCGGTTTTTGATAAAAGTAAAATCATATAACAAACGGCGAATATAAAACTAATCGGGCAATATGAAATAATTTTCAAAAATTATAAACTACGTGACACGTCGTATTGTACATTAGTTGGATTATATTATACTCATATATTATAAAATGAGTTTGTGTGCATGTGTGTGTGTGTGTGTGTGTGTAGCAAGTAGTACAATGATAAGTAGATGTAATTCCAGGGGAAATAAAATAGGTAGAGTCATACGCTTTATACACGTTGGTAAATGGTTGACGAATTATAATATTATTATTATTATTATTTATTCAGGTTTATGTTTCAGAGTCGTTCTAAATAATCCGTTCCAGAGGTTTGATGTCATAATTCATAAATATATAATATATATATATATATATATGTGTGTGTGTGTGTGTGTGTGTGTGTGTGTGATATTCGACTACCGATTTTGATCTAAAACGATCCCTGTCATTGTGACGCCGCCGCCGAGTTCTATTATATAATATATGTATCATGCCGTGCTTAACGCATGTTTTGCCAGTGTATAACGAAAGAAGAGAAAAAAAAATCACAATCATAATAATAATAATATATAAAAGGGTATAGTGTTAAAAAAAAATCTACTACTGGGGGACTCGAACTTAATGCCCAGTAAATTTGCAACACGCGTAATATAATCTCGTCCATTTCTAACCCCTTTTTTCTGTTCCGCTGCTCTTCCCCTGCTAGGTTTCCAATGCTTCACTATTGTATACGGGAGGTCTACGCACGCGGCCGCCGCCAAACGATTGGGCGTTAAAAACCGTATAAATACTTGACAACAGAAGAATTTTTTTCTAAACAGTTGGGGAATGTTTATATTGAAATATTTAATTTGGGTACACATCGTGATTAAACAATAATATTATCTATATTATAATGCGGAAGCGACCACGTTAAGAACATTTTCGCGTGCAGGTACACTACATTTGAAATCAATAAATCGTGTAATAATAATTTAATTTTTTTAGACATATTGTGAAACTGTTACAGATATAGTTTGGTTGTTTTGTTTTTTGAATTTTTACCGTGTCAAATTTATGTAGTTTCAAAAATAAAATTGTACAAAATGATGATATTATGATGGCTTTTGTACATCGAGGTTTATAAATATAATAGAAGATATATCGGCTTAGCCGCTCAGACGTAGATCTAGAAATCTGAATTGTTGAGGAGGAACTAGATTGTATTCAGAAAAAATACAATTATAATTTTAGTACTTAATAGATTGTAGACAACATATTTGATAACAATAGTAACAATTTTATCTATATTTTTTTATTAATAGAATTTAAGGTATAGGTATGAACTACCTATATATTAATTATATATTTAGGTACATTATGTATAGTAATTTCAAAGGGGGAGGGGGTTAAGCCATGGATTCACGCTTGTATATTAGCGATAAATCCTGGTCGTATTTGCCCGCATACAAATCTTTAAAATGTGCGTTTATTGTGTAATGGGTATAATAACTGTAATAGCTACTGAAATGAAATAAAAAAATACACAATAAATAATAATATGTTCTTTTACACTAAATGATACGTATATTATACAAAGTATCTAAAATCCTATAGTGTTGACATTTTAGTTATGATTGATTTTATACTATGATTGAAGATAGTCATTACTCATTTGATATATTTTCAAATCTCAGTAGGTGACAATTCAACCGCAATACCTACCAAACGTCGTTTCGCTATAATAGTTTTTACTTTCTAAACAACCTCTTTACAAATGACAATTTTAAAACGGTAAATCTTTTAATCTTTATTAGAACACATGCTGATTCCTGATTTATTTAGAGTAGCGTAGAACATGTTATCATTGTCATTAAGAATAAACACATTATATTCTTTATCCACATGCAATTCGTATAATGGAACTTCCGGAAACGTAAGTCGTCAATTAACTTGTCATTATAGAAGAATAGAAGGTGTGTCGTCAATATGACTTTTAGATGCGAGTATCGGTATAAAATATTGTGTGAAAACGTGATAAAAATTCGAATTTAATTGAATATGTTAACGTTCATGTGGTGTTATACCTCAGAATAAGAATAGTTATTTATATAGTGGTTTCAGTGTATTGTAGTTATATTCTATTATAGAATACATAAGACCCGAGACCCAATAACCACAGGTATTGTACACAGTTTTTTACCTATTAACTTAAACATCCGGTCCAAGATAAATAGTTAAACTGAAATTGTATAATATTTAGACAATTCACATTTATACTCGATTTACTGACAACCTTGTATACATTTTGGATTATGGATACCGTTAGGTACATTCTATTATATAATATAATACGTTGAATGTATTGATTTTACAATGATGTGTGTCTTTATTTTTTGTGTCCGTCATCACCTTTTTAGGGTAGTAAAAATGCTCTGATTTTCTACTGAAGTATTATTGATAGAAGGAAAGTGAATCCATTTGATAAATTGCATGGGGGTCAAAAGAAAAAATGTCCAATGGTTTTCAAAATCATTGTAAAAAAAAAAAAAATAAAAACTAACAGAATTTTTATGAAACACTAGTTCTTGACAAAATCAATATTATTTTTTGTAATAACTCAGAAACGAATAACTGTAGATACTTTAAACTTTTATTGAATATTTATATAACCATATTCTACACAAGTTATAATTTTTAAAATATTTTGAATCTTTTTGAGCTATTTATAGGCATGACCATTTTTCGATATTTTAAAGTTTTTTTTTCAATAATTATTTTCGATAAACAATTTTCTGTTCGATTAAAAAACTTGAAAATTTAATACGACGTTCCATATCAGTTTTTATTAATGCAATCAAAAAGTTGAGCACAAATCCACAATAATTTTTTTTAGAGCGTTTGAAGTTAAAAATTTGACAAATTCGTCAAAATCGCGAAAATATGCAAATTATTTTGTAGTAAGAAATTTATAAACATTTTTCATTTAATAACTAACATTTGAAAATTTAATACAAGATTTCACATAAAATTTTCTACCTGTAATAAAAAAAAAAATTATCTGACTGTTACATTGACACTTATGGACGTTATAAGTACAAATTACTATACGACGATTTTTGATATCTTGTAATTCAAAAACAAATAACCATAGATACTTGAAATTTTCACCAAATGTTTATTTTATCATTTTATATACAAAAATTAATTTTTCAAAAAAAAATTTGGACATTTTTTGAGACATTAGAAATTTTGAAATTCGTTTAATTTTTTTTTCTATAGTTAAATATTGATAAAAAAATATCGCTAGGTTAAAAAACTTGAAAATTTAACACAAGGCTCACCATACAATTTATGATAGCAGTTTAAAAATATAAAGACGCGTAGGCACGATTTTTTTTAAGCCATTTAAAAAAAAAAAGTTCAAATTTGGACAAAATTAAATATTTTAATAAAATAATATAACGTTATTACTTATTTCGTCATACTTAAAATTCAAAAACACTCTTCGTGGGTACTTGAAACTTTGACGCATATAATAGATTTTAATGAACTCAATGACATTTCCAAAATATTAAGATTAATTAGCTATTACCTTTTTACACTGTTCTACGGTAAGGCGGTATCGCAGACTCAAAAGTTAATAACAATAATATTATATTGTTCATTATTTATAATGATTAAATATCAACTAATTTATGAAATTTTTTTTAAAAAGCTCTTAATAGCATATGTATTAGTGGATGCAGATACAGGTATGTTGTACAAAGTTTAGGTTGGTGGTGTTAAACGTATAGATAATTCATGTACAGGTTTACTTAGTTTAATAGATACCTACTGCGAGATGAAGATTGGCCGCTGGAGCAAAAAAAAAACATCATAATGATGAATAGAAATCGATTATAATCATTGATTATTTGATTATTATTGGTAGTTTGTTCATTAATCTACGTTGTTCTAAGAGTTGTCCACGAGTGCTTTAATGATAAAAATGACAAATATAGTTGAAGTAATATGAATGTTATAAGTTTTATTCTTCGGGGTCCAGATGGTGCAGTCTGATTTGAAAATGTTTGGTTTAGAAAATACGGCGAAACGTTAAACATTTTGAGGTATTGCAGGAAGTAGTTTTTGGCACGAGCTAAGGACATTTAGTATACTGTCATGTAACCGATTAGGGACTTAAGAGGTCGTGGGTTAAATTTCACAAACGAGTTGACACGGCACACGTGTTGTGTATGTATATATTATATATACGTGTTACGTCAATATATTTTATTATTTGGCCATATTCTGACAACGTTACGTACTTAGGTAAAACTACATTCGACCGAACCAACCTACCTGGTATGAAGGATAAACATCTGGAATTCAAAAATGCACTATATATAGAATAATGGCAATATTTATTATCCGCAGAATATTCTGTGCAAGAAGAAAAACAGATATTTCTCAAATAATTACTTTCCAATGATATACTGTAATATATAAACCTATAAGAATATTGTTCGATGAATATATTTGTCAAGTCTTATTAAATGCCATTGTTCTCTACGACTATATCATATCATGCTGTTAAATAATTTTTTGTACGTATTGATGTATTTAGTGACTTATTGGTTTCTAATGTTAATGGTTTTTGTGGCTATATTTTAATGGAAAATAATTTGACGGAACGTTAATTCTCTGAAAATATTTATTTGAAATCGTATTTGGTTAGAAAAATACTTCGTCGGTAAGTATTTTTCGGGAATCCTACGAACTTGGAAAAATATTTTATCGGAAATTTTTCTCTGGCGGAGCCGTTATTTAATTGGAAAAATATTTCGTCGGAAAGCATTCAGTTTGAAAATATATCGTCGGAATCATATTTATTTGGAAATGTATTTTTTTCGGAACCGTACACCATAACCTGTAATATACAATTCAAACAAAATATTTTCCATGAAATTGCTGTACCTCAAAAATACGTTTCTAGCGATATATAGTTCTTAGAAATAAAGTTCATGAAAAATACATTTCCGACCAAATATATTTCTGATAAAATGAGTTTCTGACTAATTCATTTCCGGCTAAATATGGTTTAGAAAAATACAGTTCATGGAAAATCCAACATAATGCATTTCTAACAAAATATGTTTCCTATAAAATATTTTTCCAGGCAAATACAATTCCTAAAGGCTCTATCTTATATTTTTTAACTTTATATGCCCCTCTGTTTTTATGTTTAATCACGGAACTACATTTTAAGTGTGTTTATTGAAATAATTTATACTCCTTGATTTTTTTAAATATTAAAATAACATTTTAACAAAAAAAAAAAAAAAAAATCGTAAAATAGGTAATTGCTTTACAGTATATATCGAGTATATCTTGTCATTGAATAGGTCACTGTTGTGGATGTGTTAAACTTGAATTCAATGATAAATAAAAAAAGATTCTGAGTAAACACAGCCTAACTTTTTGGTAACCAAGGTTACCAAACAATTATTTTGATAATAATATTTAAATTAAAAAAAAATAGTTGTGTTTCTTTTTTTGTAATTCCTGTTTATATTAAACAAGCTTTGAGAATCTTCAATTATTACTTCTCAATAGTATCAAGTAGATCCAATTTGCTACCAAAACTTTCCTCGAAATTTATAACCAGATCACTTTTTTTTACAGATAAAAGTGTCTTTAGGCACAAAAATAAATTTAAAAAACACGCATCATTGTAAAATCAATAAGTACATTATCGATTCATTCAGAACCTAAAATAAATAGAAAAATAAGAATAGAATAAAAAAGAAAAAACTATTTCATAAGTGTAGACACCTACCTATAAAGTTAATATAATCAATATATTATATATATAACTAGTTGTCCCACTCGGCGTAGTTGTCCCACTATATAAATACAAATATTTGTATATTTTTGAAAATAAAATTTACATATTGTATTAGTAATATAATAATATATAACCAATAGCAATCAATTGGCAATCCTGAATTACCTGTCGTTACCGGGTTTAGGTAGAAAAATGTATGTACCTATTCTTGTTATCTAGCAAGATTATATGGAAATCATTAGAAAATATGTGTACCGTATTATAAGCCGTTGATTGCATATTATTTTATTGCACAGCACACACAATACAATTTATTATAGCTTAGATGCCTTAGGACCTGCAAATAAAATGTGGTATACGTATAATGTACAGCTAGAAGCTCACAGCTTATAAGCGCTTACTCATCGATGTATTAGGTATACAATTTATACGTAAAATAATGTTTTATGCCAATTTCATCCCCTTAAAATCAAAATTTTAAAAATTCTTTCTTGATGCATAGCGAAATTATAATATTAATCTACGATAGCTCTAATAGGTTTGGCTCTCCGTTGATTATGAATCAGTCACTCAGGATAATTTTTTTTTACACATAAAGATATCATACTGGCCAATTTTATCAACAATATAATATTTACCTACAGTGTAAACTGCTATAGTGATAAACATAAAATAATAAGACTTATTGATAAATGTGAATCGACATGTACAACTTTATGGTTTCCAAGTCAACTTTACATTTCTTTTATAACAAAAATATTTTTTTTTAATTTATTGCTTTACTTATTCTTTTGTGCAATTGCTCAACGTAATTTTATATTTTAACTTTCGTATGAAATAACTAGACGTCGCGTATCGATTGCTTACACTATCTGCCAAAATATATTCATTTGAGCAGTTACACCAAACCACCATAACTACGGCACGAGTACGTTGAAATTCGTCCTTATACTATTTAGGCACGTACAAAATATTTTGGTAAGTTGAAATTTATTTTTTTTATCATTACCTAAGAAAAATCATACGCAGCATGGTTATTGGATGATTGTGCAACAGATTACATACATATCTTTAGAAATATAATTAGGTTACATTTGAAATCCTAAACGGAGCACCTTAGTGGTACAATGTGTTCATTATATTTTTTTACAACAGAGGAGCCCATAAATTTAAGAACTTCTAGAATTTTTTTTACTTAAACTTTTACTTTTTTTTACGCAAAAGGTATTTTTGACAAAAACCCGATATTGTTTATTTCTTGTAGGCAATTCATAAATTAATAACTGCAGATAATTGAAATTTCATTAAATATTAACATAATTACTAGACACGGTATAATTTTCTCATTTTAGCTATTTATTGATATCTTAAATTAGTTTTTTTATTTTTTTTTTTCATACATTTTGATAAAAAAATATTTATTTATGCTCAGAAAAAAAGGTAGAAAGTAGGGAATTGTTCAACTGTACAGTTGGGTGTACCTCGTCATTGAGTAAGTCACTGTAATGCATGTATTAAATTTAAATTCAATGATCAATCATTACATTATTTGATTACAATTTGAACTACTGCTAATGAGGAACCTTGTATTCAATTTTCAAGATTTTTGACCAAGTGAAAAAAATTTCATCGAGATTTATAGAAAACAATTACAAAAAAAAAAATCAAAAATGTTAAATATGTCTGATATAGTTCAAAAAGAGTTAAAATATTTTGAAAATGTCATCATCATGTTTATAAACTGCTAGTATAAACATAATGTGAAAAATTCAAGTATCTGTGGTTATTCATTTTTTAAGTAATAAAATTGGAAATAGGTTATATAGGTATAAATTAAAAATAACGATTTTATTTATTTATTTGTAACTTAAGAGCTTTCACCATTACATTTGTCATCGTTAAATATAGGTACACAATTATATTTTCAAAATGTTTCAATTAGTTTTAACTTATTCATATACTTACCCCAAACCTATTCACGCCGTTCTACAGTACGTCGACATTGACTTATAAGTTAATAACAGAAAGTAATATTATATGAAATAGTATTAAATAATATCATAATATGCTATTTGTTTTTAACAAAAATTACTACAATTGAAAAATAATTATAAATAAATTGCTTTGCTTATCGTATACAATGATTGAATTATTTATCATTGAATTCAAATTCAACACATTATCCATTACAGTGCTCCTCAATGACGGAGAACATTCGATGCCTACACTATACAGCAGTGCGACTTCGTATAAGTACGATTTCCTTGGTTTCTTTTTTTTAACACTAGCTGCAATTACGACAATCAATAATCGACAACAAGAGAAGTAGGCGCCTAGATTAATCTAAGAAGAGTATCAAAGATAAATTCTCAGAATTTTGCTTAAAAAAAACCATACTTACCTATATATATATATATATATAAACCCATATTTTTTTTCTCTGTAACAATACCCAAGTCCATTGTGTGGTCGTATAGGTGTAAATTATTTATTTCAATTTTTGTGGTCTGCGCAATCTGACAAGACGCGCATCGTATACCTGTAACATCGTTGTCGTTGTTGTTGTATTTTACAAATATATATATATATATATATAATACATATTTACATATAGGTCGGGTGGGTACCTATATGTATGCGTGCACATAATACGTATTCAAGCGTGATGGCTAGTGGGAAATCTCCTGGCGTCCAAACCGCATTTATGTATAACCTTTGCTGGAGCGTGACGTCGTACAAAGTGTCATTTATTGTTTTTTACGTTCGAAGGAGGAGGAGGAAGAGGAGGAGGAGGTTATTACTATCGTTCGTTGTCTATCTCTCTGAAAAGTGGCGGTTTTTCTGTATACAGAATAATAATAATAATAATAATAATAATAATAATAATTGTATTTGTGGTTTCCATTTACATCCATGTATAATATTACATACATATATACACACCATACTCTCTGCCATGCCATATCCCTCGCCTCCCCTGTCATTTTTCCCGCGGTACCGACGACTATGGTTCACCGCAAAGTTCCGTTCTTCGATAGAACAATAATAATAATATTATAATAGTCCGTGGGCCGTGAATACGTTGCAGTTATTACGTATTATATTGTGTGGTGTTGGCTCAGACGTTTTTGATAGTGGCTTACGAAAAATAAAATATAACCAATGTTATATTAATATATTATAATATATGATATTAATCTCAATGGCTTGAGTAGTATTGTACTATTGTACGTTTTTGAACTGTATCTATAGTCGAGAATGAGTTTCGTCTGCACTAATTTCTAGTAATATCTGTCAAAACTTCTTAGGAAAGTATTTGATAGAAAATAATTTATAGAAACCTATCTTTACTTGCCATTTTTGAAAAATTATACACTTTAACAGTAATTATTATTAATTGAGAAGCACGGTGTGGAGTGAATCGAGAATATTCTCTATCATTTCGATTTTTCGATAAAACGTTCTTCATTTAATGTTTATATGTAATAAATATATATATTATAAAACGTGTAATTCAGCAAGCCTGCTCACTCCATACTCACGCATTATTTATCCATTGATAGTACACTAATTCAAATTTCGAATTTTAGAATTTGTAAATCTACTTAATCAATATATTTCCAAATACTTTTTACAATATTTAAGAGTGTTCTATAGTGATATAAACTTTTATTTTCAAACAATAACCACTTTTTTAAGGCCAATTGATGAAAAAATTATTTCATCATGGATATGATATGTTCTTAAATATCATTTGTATCTTTATGATATCCGCACAATATTTAATAACTCAAGGACTACTTGTTCATAAATTTCAACTTATATTTAAGTATTAACATTTTCAAAAAATCGTCTGTCTACCAATTTACAGTAAAAATGTGGTTCCCTTTAAAAAAAAAATAAAAATTGTATCACGACAAGAAACTTCTTAGGTATCATAAAAAATCTAAGTATTTAAAAATAATGTAAAAAAAAAAAATAATAATAATAATAAGTAATAATAATAATAATAAGTATTCTACTTTAAAATTCCAATAATCAGAATTTGAATAAATGAAAGGAAATGTTCCCACACCATATGAGGTATCTTTGTGAACAACTCTGTACCTATATGAATGTATCTAACGTACCCAATTGGGTCAATAGTTCCGATGATACTTATATAACTAATTAAAATTATTTTTCAACATTGTAAAAAATAAAAATCAAAGAAATGGCAAAGAATACTAAGCAATGTTTTGAGTTTAACCGAACCGATCGATTACGCAGAACCATATTTCTCGAAGACTCCTCTGAAGATGAATTGTTGGAATACAATAATAAGGCAAAAACAAGTAATTATTCTATTTAAATTGCCAAAAACTAAACTACAACAAATATTGCATCAAATTAGTGTTACTTATATACTTATTTACTATTATTCTTTTATTTTCCCAATATAATTAAAAATATAAATGCAGTATTAATAATGATTAAAAAATGTTTAACAAATCATAACAATGCACTCTACATATTTGTAAAAACTTTCTTTAAAACGATAATAAAGATATTAATATTTAATCATATTTATTCTAAAGTTAGTATAATCAAGCTTTAGTTATTTTAAGTACTTTGAAAATGTAATCTTCATAAATGGTATTATTGTTCGTTTAGGGGATGGTTGGAATAAACCGTCTGTAAGTTTAATAACACCAAAAGCAAAAGTTAAAGTTGAAGGCCGTGTTGATTCTCTACCTATTAAGCCGGTTAAAGTCCTTAAGAAAAGAAAACCGGTACCCGATCATTTAACTACCGTTAAAGTGTCCAATGTAAAACCGAAACAAGAAGAACCAAATATTGTTAAAATCGAAAATAAACATTTGGTTAATCAAACGACAACAAAAATCAAAAGACAAAGTATAAATTTAATTAAATAATATATACATAAATAATGTGGACATGAAATATGATAATACTACTAATATTAAGTTATAACAAAACCGTCATAATAAATTATTTTATATACGAGGTATCAAGCTTTTGTAAAAATATTTTTTCAAACACTGTAAGTGATATTTTCCTATGTTATATGTTTCAAACAAAATTAAACATTAATTTTAAATTTGAAAAAATGTTTTGATACAACATTATAAAGTGTTTGAGAATACAATTTTAGATAGCCATTTGAAAGTTAAAGGTCTATGACGTTTTAGTATAATAATTATTATATTTGTATATTATATACAGCAGTATACTGCAGTATAATATATGTGGGTACCAATATATTGAAAACGGTTGAAATTGAAGAAAAAAGGGAACAAAAATGATAAAAATATTTATATAATATATCATATTATATGCAGGACTTGTAAACGTTATAATAACATTATATATGACAAAAAACGATTAAAATTTGTAAATAGAATTAAAACAGAAAACGGTAAACAAAAAAAATTAAATATCACAAAACAAAAAGTAACGATTAACAAAATAATATTTTGTTAATCGTTACTTTATATAATATATATCATCAAACAAAACATAACACAAAACGTAATATATGAAATACAAGGGGATTTTTTTATCGTGAACCAGTCAATATCTCGGTAAGTATTAGGAATTTTAAAATAATTTTTTTTTTAAGCTTTCTAGATTTTACTATTTTACACTGTGTTATGATTTGGATAATTTTAACTGTCTCTCTTATTCAAAAAAAAAAAAAAAACACTATTAACTTTCAATTTTCAAATGGCAATACCTATTTTCGATAACAAAAATCTATAAACATATTGAAATAAATAATTTTAACGTTTACGGTATTTACATTGAGTAATCCGTTTACGACCTATTAACGTTTAAATATTCGTTCAATTTAATGCTACTGGGCAATTTATCAAACAATGGTAAAAACCAGAAGTCAAAACAAAATTATAACTCAATTTAACAATACCCTTAACGGTCATAAGCAATAATAACTATCTCTATTATAGTACCGAGATATTGACTGATTCACGATAAAAAATCACTCTGTATAATAAAATAATGCAAAACGAAATAATTTAATATCCATTTACAAGTTATAATATTGGTTTCATAGAAATATTTATTTCACGCGATTAATTTATTTATCAAACCAATTAATCCAAAAATGCATTATGCACCGTGTCCGGGCCATTCCCTCCATTAAATATTGTTTTTAACAATAAACAATAAACGCAAAAGTTGCATAACGTTTTACTGCCTACTAAATAGCGATAAACCCAAAAATTGTGTAACGTTTGGATTGGAAATAACGCAAAATGAAATTTTCTTTTCAAATGCAAGCCTTGGATTTATATGACATCCTGCAGTAGTGTTATATTATATAAAAGATTAATAATATACGTCAATGAACGTCGCGCGACGATAATAATTCATGCAGCTTGAATTCCATTGCCCATCGGTGCATTAACAATATCGTATCACATTATATTATTATAAAGTGAGGAGGTGCTTTCTCCACGTAATTCAGAGACAGTGAAGGATAACGTGAATTTAAAGATTTAAGGATGCACTGCCGGGGGCGTGTGAACTATCTCGGAGACAAAATACATATGTACTATGATTATTATTATTATTATTATTACTATTTTTTAAATATAAAAAGACGTTCTTG
Source organism: Pentalonia nigronervosa (assembly GCA_014851325.1). Lineage (NCBI taxonomy): Eukaryota > Metazoa > Arthropoda > Insecta > Hemiptera > Aphididae > Pentalonia > Pentalonia nigronervosa. Next base: position 8,674 of record JACXSJ010001966.1, on the reverse strand, counting down.
ACACGGGTATATAAGTACCGATATGTGTTTACAAAAAATCGGATTAGGCGCAGCAATATCAAAGGCCACTTCATTTCAATACTCGGCTACAGTATACACCCGAAGCACACATATTATATTAAACTAATCTTCTTACGGAAGAAAAAACATGTACCTCCTTTTGTTGTCGTCCGACAACAAAAATGCATTTTTTAAGGATCGTTTTGACCTGTTTTTTTCTCATTACATTTCTCTTTGCGTAGTATATGTTACACAACTTCGTTTAAAAAGAATCTATTGTCCGCTTTCTTTATATATTACAATCAGAACATATAATGTGATATTTAGGGATATTTTTAAATGGATTACTATATTATACAAATTTTGTAGCAAAAAAAATAATACTAATAGGTACTTAGTACTTACAATGAGTATTGAGCATGATAAAATACATTATACGGCTTGTAATTTTGATACAATATACATGTAATAATAAAATATATAACTTGTAATTTATAAATACGATTAGTTACGTCATTTTTACCAAGCCAGGAATACATTTACGTATTTAAATTTCTGTAGAATAGCATATTGACTCTGGCCTGAATTCACAGTTTGCATCTCAGAAATATAGTGGCCAGCTTAAAAAAATATTACGTACCTAGTAAAAAAAGCGTCACCGTGTATAACTACAGTGTTATAAAAAACGATCAGTTTTCACCAAAGTCGTTAATTTTATTATATTGATATACTGTATTAACTATTATAAATACCAGTGCAGTGGCGTAGATACGATTTTTTTCTGAGGGGGGGGGGTGTTAAAATATATTTATGATACAAATTACAAGTTATTAATTTTTTACGTACGAATATACTAATATATGTAATAGAATCTAGTATTATGTAGTGAAAAATAAACATTAAATACTAAACAGTAACATCAACAAAAATAAATAATAAATACTAAAATTGTTAAATACACAATGATTAAATTATTATTTTATTAGAATAAATAAAATAATGTTTACAGAGTTTAAGCTATGCGTAATTAAGTAATTTATTATATTAATGTACTAATATTGTACAAAAATAATGCAATATTGTTTAATATGCTTACCTTTATAACAAATTTATCCATACTTAAATCTTAAATGATGGTTGATAGGCGTATCGTGTAACGATACTAAAGTTTCAAACTCTAACAAATCAAATGAAATATTATGACGGCCGACAGATCGTAATATCGTATTATCGACCGGCATGCTCGTGTTACGTGTTGGACGTCGGAGGCCGTTATCGCTGTTTTCGTCGATTTTATAATTGGTTTTCTTAAAATAAAACTTAGAAGTGTAAACACTCGGATAATTTCTATAACTATATATATTAATATATATGATAGTAATAATATTACACATGTTAATTTGTACTAGTATTATTTATCTATTATTTAAAATTCTAACCAATATAAAAAAGATTTGTTTTTTTTTGGTGTAGTGGGAGTTGGGGGGGGTGAAATCCCCTTACACCACCCCCTGTAACTACGACACTATACCAGTGGTTCCTAACTGTCTACACCTAAGCTTTTCTCATGACACCAGCCAAAGCATGACTAATTGTAAGGAAACCGTCACTGTCTTTTTTGGTCTCAATTTAATTTTAATTTTCAATTAAATTTTCGCTTCATTTAATAAAGAAACTGTTAAGAATGTTGGTAATCAAGAAAATACCTATATTTAAAAAGAATTATATATCATTACTATCCCAATAGTCCAACAAAACTAAAAGAATTCTAAAAGACCTGCTATTTACTATATCATAATTGTTTTATTTTGTACTACAGTTATTGTGAGCATTCAGCTATAAAAATAGTGTTATGGGTTTACAATATAGTCAGAGACATATTTAAAGTTTTGACACCCTAATTTTTATTTTTATTTGGCTAATACCGTAGCCTTAGGTAAAGTTTTGATGCAGACTATTATTCATTCTCTCAATAAATATGATACTGGCTACTTTTTGAATACAAAAAGCTTGTAAGAACTTACAAAGTATAAACACACACATGGTTGAAAGTTGTGGGCAGTAATTCTGCCACTCATAAATCCTAAAATAGTTTGCCACTCGGGTGCTATAGCACCCCTCAATACTCCTCTGAATACGTCATTGTATACCTAAAGTTTATAGACTGTAGTTATAGCATACTATAATACAGTACCTATAGTTTTAGATGTTTGTTTTATAATAAAAATATATATAATTATTGTAATTATATCGGTACTCACTACTTGCGTATTAAATAAGTAGTCAATTATAAAATCGTAAAAAAATATGCAACTATATAGGTATATAGATATATACATATTTGTATAGTGACTTACACCAATATTTGTTTATAATATTTGTTTTTATTTAATATTGACTAAATTCAAATCGTTTGAACAATAACTTAAAAAACAGATAGTAATAGGTACACAAAATATTTAAATAATTTTATTCCAACACATGTAGCAGTCAAAGTCCGGAAGTTAATATATCATACAATACCGTATAATCCATGCATGATATTTTTATACGTAATATATTATACACGCTATATTGTTAAAACCGTGATTATTATTTTCCTCAAACAAGCACGAGCAGAGAACACCCGAAATGAAATATATGTCCCATTTATCGACATCAATATAGTTGTGATACATTCATGATGAATATTATACGTACGATATATGGAGTTTAGAAAAAAAAAATAATAACAATATTATGAAATATCCACCCTTTGCCCCGTTTCTTCTAGTGTGTTTACACGCTTTGGGCGAGACGACAATGCGGCAATACCTACGTATAACGTGTGTGTGTGTGTGTGCGTGTGTGTGTGCGCATGTGTGTACATACTGCATATGTATACGGGCAAGCAAACTCGCAGGACGGGGCTTATGTAGTAAAGGGTTCGAAATATTATAATAGTTGTATATAGTTTATATACGTTTATGTACACACACACACACACACACACTCACTCATATTATATATATATATACATCACGCGTGTCGCAAATTTACCGGCATTAATTCTCGGCGAGTCCCCGGCACTTTTTCAAAACGCAAACCCTTTTTTCGCTCTCCGACGCCGCCACGTCCCGAGCAAACATACGTTTGCATATCGCATAATGTATACATAATAACAATATGTATATGTATATGTTGTATATAATATGCGCGTTGAACGGTGTAAAAAAACAACACCGCGCGAGGGGACACGCGTTTCCGATGGCAATCGGTCGGTCGGTTGGTCGGTCGGTCGGTCGGTCGGTCGGTCGGTCGTCGGATATTATTATTATGAATTATGATATCACAAACCTCGAGAACGGATTACGATGTGTAGGGCTTCTCGCGCCGCTGACGCGCATCTGCTTAAAGCGAGCGTTCTTCAAATCGTATAAATTATAAAATAATATATATAAACGCGCGTGGACACGTTTATACATACAATAAAATAATACACGCCAAATATATAATGCGCGGGACCCTCGCGAGCTGCACCGCAGTAACGACAATAGTAATAATGACTGTCAACGGCGTTTCTCGCCGTTTACTGACACCGCCGCCACCGTGTTTGTATTACTATTTATATCATCATAACTGCTGCACATAGAACACTGTTCCACATTAAATTATGAAAAATTTTTGTTCGACGTACCTAATCGTTTTTCAAAAGAGATTTCATTCAACTTATCTATTGTCGTATGTATTGAATTATGATGATACGGATCATTACAAGTATAATAGTACCCATATGTCTAAAATAACTACCTATTATCGTCCTTACTAGCACGTGATTAAACTCTGTATGCTTTACAGAATATATTACTTGATACCTGCAATCTTGGATGGTAGTAAAATTTGTGTAATAAGTCACATTTCTGTGAGCTAACAATCGTTTCAGCGGCGGTGTATCTATAAGATTACCTCGTATATAAAAATATTTGATTGCAAAGGTACATGTCACATACGTTGGTACTCATCATAAGATGTAAGGTATTATTTTTTTATCAAAACTTACAAAAAAAAAATCTTATTTTCTTGACGTCTGTACCGCATGATGATTTCGATGGGTATCATTATGATGAAGGCGTAAAATGTTTCCAACAAAAGTGTACCTTACCCTTTTTCTTCAATACTCATTTCCACCAGACGAGATATCGACTGATTTCACGTTTCCACCAAAACAGCGTCTATGCTATTAAAAACTATACGAATAGTTTTTTAAAAATACTACAAATAGTTTTTTAAAAATACTACAAAATATTGAAAAACAGCACCACATATAGTTTCATACATTTCAATAAAATCATTTTTATCTTGTAGAATAATCAGACAACTTTAAGTACGGTACTCTGAATATTATTACGGTTTATCGTATAGTTGCCAAGGTTAATAATTTACAAAACTATAGTTGTTGCGCGCATTATAAATAGGTGCAGTGGTGGTAGTAAAATTCTATTGTATTGGCTGTGTCGCTGTGATAAAGGAAAATATTGCGTCCAGCTGTATTTTAATGCTAATACCACAGTATGGTAACATGTTGTTATCGCTATTTGTAAACATTTTTCGATACTTTTATAATTTACGTTCATCAATATATTAGTATTGAAATTTCAAAATTCAAATATTGCGAATATTTTTGGTATCGATTCGGTAGTATGTGAAGGATGTGTGTGGGTATGGAGTGGGCCACTAGATAAAACGTAAGCAAACGCCTTCGTTATCTCGACGGGTCTTCGGAAATGTCGTCTGTACATTTTGTAATTGCAGTTACAACTTTATAATATATGTTTATCACTGCAGCAGCCGTTTTTAACTTCTAAGATATACATCGCAATACTCTTTCGTTACGCGTTTTATCCTGAAAACGAAATAAAAAGTATTCTCAAAACACGGCCGTGGTCTTATAATATATACATATACACTTATTATAATAAGTACTTGATAACAATAACGATATTTCAATATAGCAATTTTAATCAGAAATCCGGACAACGACGACGACATCCGAGATGACAGCGCCTGAACCGCCGTCGCCGCCGCCGCCCCTAATGAAGGCAATATTGACCTCTTTTCAGTCAAACATTGCACTTTAATCCGACAGTGATTGAAACCAAACAGGAAAAAAAGGGGTGTCCATTGTGCCGCCGCCAAAGGTCGACCCCACGCGCGCTCACACAGACACACACACACACACACTCGAACACAATGGACGAGAGCTTCTAGACGACGCACACATAATAAATATATATATATATGTGCATATAATCGCGCGATATCGTTTCCTGTATATATGTAATATGTATATGGGTGGCTGTATACGCACTACTGTTTATTGCTCTATAATTAATGTGTACGGGCAACTCCTCATTACACGGGGATGCCTGTCAGAGTCCCTAAAAAACAAACTTTTTGATGACCTATCAATACATAGCGTTTGAATTACTATTATCCCGACAACAGCGAGCTGCAGTGTTTAACAATATACCGCGTAGTGTATGTGGAGTATAGGTATATACATATTATATAAATATAATATATGATTGTTGTGTGTATTATATTATGCTCTCGGTTTCGGCGTAGCGCATTACTGTATTATAAATAATAATAATAATAATATATTACATGTTTGAGTGATGACAAACAGCAGTTTATTATAGAAATCGTATTGTCCGATAAACGCGCACTCGCGCGTCTCCGTGCATATATATATATATGGTTGCGTATATTATGATGCAAGCTTGCGATCGAACGTTTTCGTCATAGGTCGTTTCCACGGAAGCACGAGAGTCAAGTCCACTTGGGACCGATACTTGGTTGTCGCTGTTGAAAGGTCTCGCCGATGAGAAACAAATTCCGGGCTTGTTCTTATCAAATTTTTTAACGCCCATACTTAATCAATTACCATTGCTATATGTACGTCACGTTTTAAATAAAATACTAAAAATGCTACACTAAATCAACATTTAAACGTTTTAAGCTTATACATTTGTTCATAAACTAAACAGATATATGTATATATTTACTGTAAACAGAACGTAAATGTATAATAATAATAATAATAATAAATAGGCATAAGCTATAATAGGTACCACAATAATATGAAATAAATTATAGGTAACAAACTAAAATAAAAATTTAAACGAAAAAAAGTTTTATATTTTTAAAGTAATTATTATATTAAATTATGATAAATTATAAAAAAACTCTTAATGATGAGTAATGACTATTAGCCTAATCTAACCTATCCTGTAATGACCACTTGATATAATTTCAAGCTGATTTTTTTAATTCAATTATAAAGTAAAACTCCAAATATTAGCCATCAAATTAATATTATATTAATATTAAAATTAAATAAATATTAATAAACGTTTATACTTTGAACTATACTTAAACGGAATAGAGCAATAGAGGCGGTATGTAGGCGCAGATCTAGAAATGAAAAGAAGGGGAAAGCCTAGACAAAAAAATTTACTTAAAGTATATAAAAGTATAGGCATTAAGTTTAAGTTTTTATAGTAAATAAAAATGTATCATACATGCATATTATAAAATAATAATAATAATATAATTATCGTTTATTGCATATAATATTAAATAAATTCTAGGGCTTAGATTTCAATGCTAAATGTATCTTTTTGTTTTTAAATGTTTTACACGATGCTTTTTAAACTACAAATGTGTTTCAAGTATTCCAAATTTTAACTTCAAAATTTTTTGGGGGCAGTTTTGACGTTTTTGATGTATTTTCGACCTATGACTTAAAGAAGTTAATTTCATTGAAATAGTACACGTAATATAAATCATTTTCATTTTGAACTATATATAACATCAGGTAATCTGGTTAGACAAGGCTGAAATTTATCTTTATGTCACATCAACCTATTAACTGATTTAATTTTATACAACTTGTAAGTATTCTCTTATCAAGTGATAATAAATCAGTGGCGCGTGTAGCCGATTGTCGGACACTTAGTCGTGTTAAATATTTTTTTTTGCTCAATTTTAATATTTACTTATTTTATTAATACATAGTTTTTGTTTTTTTAAAAACATTTTTGGGCATTTTTATAATTTTTGGGTCATAAAAATACATTTTTAAATATTTTTAGGGAATTTAAATCTGAGCCCTAATAATTCCGTAGACAAGAGTGTAAGATATTTAAATAATTAAAAAAATGTACACAGTTTAATGGAGTTATAACAAAGTCTCGACCGCTGGCCTCCAATAACTCTTCTATTTGTACATCGGTACGCCAAGATCTTTTTGTTCAAACCCCACTACGATTAAGGACTTACATAAATATAATCACGATTATCAATCACTCCTAAATGTCAATAAGTAAAATGTCAATATGTAAAAGTAATATGCTATAATATGGTATATGTAACTATAGGTAGTATATAGCTCCTCTTCATTTTAATTAATAAGCTGAAAATTAAGGTTATCTTTGAAATATTTTAAGCCCTTAAGAGGGGGGAGGGTGGAGGGAGGTTCAGCTTCCATAACCATATCCTTTGTATTCGCGCCTGGCGGTATGCACGAAGTGATAGAAATAGTAGTATCAATAAGTATCACGGAGAAGAGTGTGGGTGGTGAGTTTGTACGCCGTGCTAAAAATCCGTGTAAAAATAAATGTATCCATTAGGAAGGAAAAATGACAAAAAAAAAAGTCTTAAATAATACATTGAAAAAGTGCAGTAAATCAACTACTGTAGCGATTATACGACAATGAATATTATTAACTATTATAAAGAGATAATACCTACATATAATATTATACGTGCATTTATGGTATTGACTATACAGTCATTTGACATTTCCCACCCAGCCTATATATATATATATATATATATGTACATTGAAGTATAACTACCTCTATAGGTTTATACGCGGACAGGTCTATATAATAATATACGATTATAAAAACGACGCTGCGCCCGTAGCGTCATTACGCAATCGTTTATTCGGCACCACGTAGCTCATACACACAATCGTACATATTATATTATTATCATCATCGTCGTCGTGCGTGCGCCTGGAAAACACGGTTCCCGTAAACCCCATTATTAGTACCGGGCCACGTTTGGTTCGGTTTGCTCGTGCGCGTATACCCCCGTCACACGAAGTGCGCGACCCGTTGCCGTACACACGTAGCCACTGCCGTCTGAACTGTCTATATATCGTAATATGCCTCTTTGCTTATATGCGTTGTATTATAGGTACCCGCGTAATGCCGGGCGTATACCGCGGTCCGCGATTGTATAATACAGTAGAACCTCATTAATGTGGACCTCATTAGTCCGGACTTCGCTTAATCCGGACAGTCATTTAGAATACGTAAATGACGCTAGTTTATGTCGTAGATTAAAATAAACAAGAAAACGAGTTCTACAAATTTCCCATAAATTCAGGTTATTGCGATTACAAATTTCTGTGTCTAGCATTTATGCGCAATATGGGATTGCCAAACAAACCGTCTCGGATATAAGAAAGAAAAAAGATGATATAAGAAAATTTGTTCTAAAATTTAATGTGGAAAAAGAAACAAGTGTTGTAAAAAGAATGACCAAAGATTAGCAGTTTTTTTTAACCAGTAAGCGGTGTCAAGTGGAAATAATGAAGGTGAGCCTTAATATGTACTATATT
>JACXSJ010001965.1:0-62623 GCA_014851325.1 Pentalonia nigronervosa | reverse complement strand
CCGGATTATTTATGGCAGGGGGAGGGGCGACATTCAGCTAGAAGACATCGAAAGTATAAAATTTTGTATTTTGAATTTTATATATTTTTTTGATATTATGGCACCGGGATATTTTAGTTCCTGGATCAGATGACGCTGATAACTTGACGCCGGATATAATATACATACTATAGATCAAATGACGCGCCATCATTTCCGGTTCTTATAAAATATTTTATTAAATACTTTACAGTCTCTATCAGTACATGAAATATATTTCATGATATAATTGTATGTTAATGGTTCATCTGTGATTAGAAATGACCACTTTTTAGAGCTACGAGTAGGTATTTAATTTATTTGACTTAAGGTCCCGCACATCACTGCATCGATGTCAACCACAACCAGAGCAGGACCAGTAAAACATTACCGATTTTCAAAACGGAGATTAAACCCGAAAATTATTTGAACGGTAGGTAACTAAAACGGTTTTCTACACTTCAACGATTTCTGATTCTAATTAATTTTTAAAAACATAGGTGTACCTAAATATAATATTATATTTCGACCAATATTTTAAACGCTTAAAATAATAACGTTCAGGGGGTGTGCACACCCTGAAAAAGAGTTATACGCATGTCTATGTCTTATGCGTTCGATATTTAGTAGATACCGTATATTATAATAAATGTTTTTCACTGTTTCGTTTATTTAAAAACTATGATTTCTCTTTTTCGAGTAAAGGCACAAAATTGGGTGATTAAATAATCATTTTTAGGCCATTATTATTGTTTAGTAGTCTATTGAACATTGAATTTGAAAACAATCTGATAAAAAAAAATCAATTTTAATATAGATATTACAGAAAAAAAAGTATTTTAAATATTTGTAATATAAGAAAATATGGATACTATTAAGGGGGGCCCTAAACTGTTGGGGCCAAGTGCACGTGCTCTCATTGCAATTGCGTAAATCCGGGTCTTCGTTTGCCTTTGATATTTGATATAGTTCAATATTATACAGTTATTGGTGAATATATTATCTAAGTATGATATATACAATTTTGACCAACGATTAATGTTGATATTTTCACTTCGTCGACCGAGAGAATATCATGTTTTGGATTTTGAGCATAGTATATTATTCACACTATAAAGGAACTTATATTAGTGGGATGATTCGTTTTGTTTTTGTGTAGGTACCTACTGACATATAATATTCTCTCGGTGAACTAAATACATACCTAATGATTATAGACATAATATAAAGTCGCACATTACCTATTTACCTACACACGTCACTCATAACGCACATGCACGATACTAAGATTATCGTAGTTTCATACACTTTACTATATATTATATAATTTGATGTATTAATCAACATTTTATGGAGTAGATCGATTGTAATATTTTTGATGATATATTTTATTTTTATATTTTATCGTGTGCTACACAGCCGAGTGGCGATCTTCGAATTATTGTTTTTTGCCAAAAGTTTAAATACGTCTCTACTATTCCGGCAAAGAATTGTATGGTTGGCGAATATCTTGACTTGTCGCTTGCCAGTTTCAAAATTTGATTGGTAACTATACAATTTTAAATCATGACGTAGACAGTGTTTGGACTATACGATTATACCTATAACTAATACAATGTAACAATATTACACTTAAAACTCAACCTAAAATAACCTAAAATCAAATTATTTAATTCCCAAGTCATTCGCACCAGACTGTTACGATTACAGTTTATATTTTTCAAAAATGTCAGGTCACTATACATTTAATATTCAAAAAACAACTTTTTTTGTTTTTTATATTCAATTTTGGTTTCATTAATATTTTAAATTGACGTTTTGAAACATTAAATGGTTATATAGGTTTAAAATAATTTGATTAAAATCTTTCAAATAGTATTAAAATATTAAATTATTTTATGCACATGTAGCTAATATAATATGCATTTATTCGACATGTTTAAATTTGAGCTCTGGAATTAAATTTAAATTAAATTTTAAAGTTGGCATACATTAATTAAATAACATGTTAATAATATTATAAATTATTGAACCAATAAATATTCTGTGGAATTTATTATTTTTATATGTAGGTGGATTTATGAACATGTCAATATATTTCTTCTTAATTATACTAAATATTTGTTTTTATAGTTTTACTTTGAATTTAAATTAGTCAAGTGCCTATTCTATTTTATTTTATAATCATTAACCATGTATAACTATAGAACTGGATAAATTTAAAATAGTTCGTTTTGTACTCATTTAGGTTTTCACCAATATTTAAGATAAAACATTGGTAAAATATATGTTATTATTCATAACTGCAGTTCATTATGGTTATAATTTCACAAACAATAATATTAAATAACAGTGTACATTATTTTATTTACATAACACAAAACAATTAAATATAAAATAATAATAAAAATATACATAATATTAAGTCTATAAACTTTGGGTGTTTTAATATTTTCCCTTTAATTAAATTCCAATATTTGTATTAGTATCAATATAAATAATGTATTAAAGTGTATTATGTTAAACAAATACGTAAAAAAAAAAAAATGAAATACATACTAAATACAATATAAATAACAATGACCACTATTATTTGGCTCCTAAAGGTCGTAACAATAATAATCTATCTAATAAACTACTATTATAGTGAATAATTTGCAATAATAACGTAGGTACGTAAAATATAATATTATTTAAAATATCATTTTGGTTAACGAAAACAACTCCAAAATTAGTAATTTTAACGACATCTAAAACTTTAGAAATATTGAGCAAATGCGTAAAATATAAAATGAAAATACAAATTGTCACAAATATTTGGTTCTGGTTATGACTTCAATATTGTTATCGAGCCTATAATTTTGTATAAACACAAAAGAAAAATAAATAAATAAATAGGACACCTAAATTTAAAAAAAGGTATTACACCTATAATGTGCATCAGAAGGTGTTAGTCAGTGTTTCAATTATAACAGAAACACAGAAAACAGAACTGATTGTAAACGAAAAGTTTTGTTGACGCCAAGTAGTTTATAATGTGGCTATTCGATTTAAATTTTGCAATCTTCAACAAAAGCAATTTGATGAATTCAATAATTAATCGCAATAATCAGAAATAGAGTACACATTTTAGATTCGTGATTTTGGTCTGAAAATTATTTTTATAAAAAATCAAGGAACAAGAGCAAATTGCACGAGTGAGTGATACATATTCAAAGTCTTATTTTTACATTTGGATATGCCATATTATAAACTGCAGTCGCCAATTTATAGTTCAAACGATAAGCCACAGGTTATTAAAAATAACTTTAAAAATAATTGACCTTAATGTAACGTTTTTGAAGCTCTAAAATAAAACACATACAAACTGTCTACTATGCAAGGGCCGATAATATGTAGTTATAATATTATTACGATTTCGAACCGTTCGATAATAATTGAATAAAATGTTGTTAGCATGTTTTGTGTAGTTTATTGGAACTATGCTCTAATTTTTCTCAGGTTGTCTCTACCTCCGAACGATCGGATTGACTCGAGTAGATTTTCCCTGGGATCGACGTTCGTTGAAATTTCCCTGGGTTTCCTGGGCCGGCCCATTAGCTTGCCAAAAGTATATGAGCTATCGGCGGATGATTTCTTTTCCAGCGGTTTTAATATCACGTTGTCGTCATTTTCACCCGTCAATACGATCGCACTGCCGCGGCCGTGGTAACTGTAACCGTTGCTGAGTTTGGCTTGAGCTTTGATTGCTTCGGACAGCGCCAGCACCGGGCTAGCCGTTTGCAATTGTTCGGCGTAAGGTTTCTTCAGTTCGACCGACTTCACTATCGGCACCCTGGACACGGGCTTGTTGCAATAGTCCTCGTCCAACGATTTCTTTGTATCACCGTCAGCCTTTCGCTGTAATCTCTCTCTAATGCCGATAACGTAGTCTCGGTCGGTTTTGATGCTGACCTGCCTTTTGGGACGTTCGTTCCACGTGGATAAACTGATTTTTGGGGGGCCCGTGTATAAATACCTCTTAACCTTTTCATCTTTTTTGACTGGTATTTGGGCTTCTGGGTTGTCATCACAAAATTCACGTTGTAAATTTAATTTCTTGATTTTACTAGACTCTTCGTGGAGTTTATTTTTGGATTGAACGTGTATTACGGTTACTGACGTCTCCATTGTCAAAGGTTTCTGATCACACATAACTTCTTGACACTTAGGTTTCAGAAAAGCCACCTGCGTTCGCAATTCGTCGAATTCCGTTGTTTCTATTTTTGGTGCTGATACATTCGTTTCGAATACATTCTCCTTGAACAGGCCATCGTTGCTTTTTTCTGATATTGTTTCCGAAAGTGATGTATTTGGAATATTGGAAACTTCATCAAAACTATAAAATAATTTATATTGGAATGAGTAAATATGATACATGAATTATATAATGTATACTACATTCCTACATATTATATTAAATAGATCAATAAACTAACCAAATTAAATTAACCTTGAAATGTACCTATATTATATATAAATACAGGTTTTTATTGGGCTAATACAAACTCGACATCATACGGTAGAATATATAAAAAATTTTAATTGCTAACTCGGTCCCATTAATTTCAAAAACTATTAATTGATAAATATATTGAACACATGGATAACTAATTTAAGTAAAATAAATTCATTCAAAATTATATTTTAAATATCTGCGTAATTACACTTCTTAAGACAAATAAATTAATATTACACCTATTGACAAATTTTCTTGTACACTTTTTAATAAAATCATAAATTTAAAGCATAATACATAATTTAATAATAATTTATGTATTATAATAATGAGTAGAGACGGAATTATATGCATTTGCATATTTGTTTATGCGGTATATACATTCACGCAGTATGCATATTGTTTGAAATTTCGACGTTTCATATCATAACAAATTTTATTTAGCATATTTGGAGGTGTATTGCATTTTGATTAATATATTATGCATGTTTAACGTGAAATAAATCAACAAATTTGATTTAAGAGGATGTCTGCGCACTATTTGTTTTTGCGCTCTGATTCAAGCGCAACATTGCAAGTTTACATTCAGCGAAACGTGTTCTTGTGTTGTTAGCTTTCTATTATAAAATATTGAATACAATATTTCAATTTCTTTGCAATATATGAGAGTTTTTAAATTTAAATTTTTACATACTTATAAGTCATAAGTCATAATTAAAGTTAGCATACAAATTGAAATATGTTGTGTGTGGGACAGGCTGTCAGAGAGAAAAAACAAATAGCGCGCTAACATAGTAATATCTCTCATAATTCAAGTTAACCGAACAGTTGACATTGTTGTTGTTAATAGAGCTTTTGTTAGTTGAGAATGAATTAAATATTGTATTTAATATTTAAATGTATTAAAAGTTTGTTTTATTTTTAATAATTTGAGTGTTTCTTAATTCTTATAGTAAATGATAAAAAGTTTAGTACCCACTGAATCCTTGTGTAAAAGTAATATTTGTTTTTTAACTATTTTTTATTATGTATATCAAATATAAATTTAATACAAATAACTGCATTTAGTTCCTTTTTATTAGTATATTTTCTTCATACGTAATATTTTTTAATTACATATAATTCTAGGTTCTAATAATTAATAAGGTTTGCTTATTAATAAATTAGAATAAATTAGGATTAGGATAATTAGAGCCGAGTTTATAATCACTTATAGAAAAGAAAATGTTTTACCTTAAATTATTATTTTTGGAGTTTTCTTTGTGATCTTCAATTTGGGGGAGAATCGTTTTTAATATCTGAAACATAGGAATTATATGAAGTTTTTAAGTTTAAATTTAACAATTATGTTTATCATATTGATATAATTTAATACATTGTAAGTAAATTTTTTAGTAAGAATACGGAAATTAAATAATACCTGAAGGGAGTGTAATGGAGACGATTGTTCTAATGTAGGTTCAATTTTTTTTGGTAGTATTCCATTTTCGTTTTCGTCTTGACAATTTTCTCGAGCATCTACAATAAAATCAGTAAAAGCCATTTTAAGCTTAGAAAAACAAAAATGGGAATTGTTAACTAACCTTCTGTTATGTTGTCTACGCTGAACGATCTTTTAACCGGAGACTCGTCATCATAATTAAGTCGTTCAGAAGAATACGTTCGTCCAATATAGTGTTTGGCCAATCGATTCGATGGTTTTATATTACCACTCAAGAGACTAATATGTGACGTACTCCGTTTGACTGTTACGGACAAGTTAGTTCTATCTATACTGAACGACTTGTGCCTATTAACAGAGTTTGTGGTTTGCGTTTTGTATGCGGGATTTGATTCTCGAGCTATTTGCGTTGTTTTCCACGTTTTAACTGATTCATCACAGAATATCTCTGTGGGTTTGGAGCAATCTTCATCATAAGTCACAATTTTAAAATTATTAAGTTTAGATTCTTTTGGTTCGACAATTTTAACGGGTTTTTCATCTGCGTGTATTTTTTCTTCACAACTCGACGGTAACGATGAATCATCTGATCCAATTCCCGAGTCTTGAGGGAAACAATGGTATTCGTCCCCAATTATTTTTTTTACAGACTCTTCAACTATGATGGTATCTTCTTTCACTTCTACTGGATTAACAGTAGGTTCCTCTTGAAGAACGACATCCTTAAGGTTACCAATGGTTACTGTATCGAACATCGTCATTGCAGGAGAATGGTCATCCCTAAATGCCGAAGGAGGATCAGGCAATTTGTATTCCCAATCAATATCTGTAATTTCTGTGTGGTTTTCTTTTATGGTAACAATAGATGGTGTATCGTAACCACTAGTTGCATCTCCAAATATACGATCGATTTCTTCATCGTCCATATGCAACTCGTCTTCGTCGGCAGTTGAACCTATAGGTATCATACCACGTATAAATTATATGTGGGGTTTTAATATTTAAATTTTCTCCAACACCTTAATTTAAAGAAGCATATCAAGCATAGAAAAACGAAAGAAGAAATTTAGTAAAGCACCTGAAGATAATCGAGGTACTGTTGTCAAATCTCCAGGTTGATTGGACGCCTGTGGTCGATTTATGGTCGAAGATCGTATAGGTGGTTTAGGCGCTGGTCTTTTCGATTTCATTTCCAATTTTGATAAGTATTTACAACCTATTACAATCGAGGATGTGGGAGATGTGGGTTCAGTCAAATCTAAATAGGGTTTTAATATACATAGTTAAGCCAAGCAAGCCAAGATTTAAAATTGTATAAAGAATAATAATATTATATACACAGTATTATAGTTGCAAGGGTTTTAAACATATTCTTCATTTTTACAAGCTAAAACATCATTTAGATGTTTTAAAAATTTATTCCAAGACTCAGTTTTGTATTGATTACTATAAACTGTATTATTATCTACATTGTTTAGTGTTACTGCAGATTTATATTTATGAGCTGGTTCACTAGATAAAAAGCTTAAGGGCATTTTGGAATATTTTAGGACAGTTGGTGTCTTGGGTAACATACCTCTATCTACATCGGATCGACTAAGTGATGACAACGAGGATGTTGCTGGGGATAAATTAGGTTCAACTAAATTATTGTTCAGTTCTATTCTGGAAACAGTTTTTGATTTTTCTTGTGGATCTGCTATATACATTTTTGTTGTAACAGGCAGTGTTTGCGATTTTCTCTGTGTTTCTGGTTCACTTTCAGATTCTTCTTGTGGTGGTGCAAGTTTGGGCTTATTTGCTAGTGGTGGAAGGGGTGCAGTTTTCTTTTTACGACCTAAAAATAAAAATAATTTATTTATGGTTTACTTTTACCACACTTAGGTAAATATTAAAATAATACACAAAATTGTAAATTTATTAATTTTTAATATGTTATTCATATTTATAATTCAAAAGAATATTGCAATATGTTTAAATTACTATTTTAATTTATAAATTATTCACGGTGTAAACAAATGGTTTTGTACTCACTTTGAATAGATCTAAGTGATGTAGTAGATACGGAGTGTTTTGATTGACCTATGTTGTTAGACATAAAAGGTATTTCGGAGAACTGGTTCTGAATTTGTCCGCAAGCTTGGAGATTGGTCATTGAACGCGACATGGTCGGGCCAGATGTTTTAGTAGGAGAAAAATTCCCAGACCTCGTCATTCCAACACTGCTCGTGACAAAAAAGAAAAATGAAAATAAATACAGAGTATATAGATTCTATAGATTTATATTAATTCGAGTTGTTTTTAAAAATTATTGGTATATGCGTTTTAAGAAATATTACTATTAATATAATCATAAATATTAAATTAAAAGCAAACCTGCAATCAACAGCATCACTAAGGACTGATGATTCGTGGTATCCACTACTATCAGAACTATTTCGCGAATGTGAAATTATCGTTTGTTCTGGAGCATTTCGTTGTTGCTGAAATTATTTTTGTGGTTTTTGATTATTAAATGACTAGATTTAAATTAAACGTGTAATTTGTTTTACCGATGGTGGTTTTGGTGCTAGTCTTCTTTTTCGGACCGGTCTAGATGGCAATACTTTGACCATTAGTGAACGACGCGGAGTATCTGAAGACTCATCTGATCTAGTCGGACTTAAACTTCTACCACCCAAACTACCACTACTCAAACTATCATCACACTATAAACACATTCATACATTTAAATATAAATACAATTATTTCAAATCAAGTTAATAAGATTCACTTGTTTGTAATATACTATACTTGAATATATTTATTTAAATGTTGTTTAAAAAAGTGTTTTTAAGCATTTAATACTTAATAAAATATTTAACATCTTGTAAAGAAAATTAGGTAGTTAAGTTGTTATATTTAATTACAATCATAAAAACACATCGAGTTGGTAAGTATTTCGAAATTGCGATTAAGATATTTTATAAAAATTGCTTACAAAAAAAAAATAAATAATTTTTAGCATATTGTATTAATGCATTATAATAATGTATTGTAAACGTTACCGAAAATTTTTTAGGTGCTCGAGACATGATGTCATCTGAAGACAAGCCGCCGATGAGAGTACTATTAGTATTCAACACCAGAGACAATTGTTGTAGTTTATACTCAACTAATGTTTTACTCAAGTCCAAAGGCTCGTTCAATTTGTCTTAAAAAAAAAAAAAAAATGTGTGAATTGTTAGTTGTTGTTCATGACACTGTGTGTTACAAAAAATGGTGCCTCTGTTGTATAATTATTTTTACGAGTTTATATTGATAGATAAGATAACATAAGAGTGCTTGACAACGCAATGCATGGAATTCGGGTGCAAATATATATTAAAAAAACAATTTTGTGCGCGTCGAATAGAATATCAATGATGTAGTTCTATAACAGTAACACAAACACGGAAGATTTGTGGAAAGTAATGCGGAAGCAGTTTTCTCGGTGTGTTCGGATATTGCAAAACGTGAAAATGCTGATTTGATTTGAGGATAACATGGTTTACATACGAGTACAAAAGTCAGATTACCATAAATGATGCACAAATAAAAATCTTATAATATAAATCGTTTTGTTAATCATACAATTTTTAAAATTTTTTTTTTTTTATAAAGAAAAAAACATTTATTTTATTTATAACTTTGTAAATATATATATATTCTTTTTATAAGATAAATATTGTAAAACCTAAACTCTATGTGCATTTAATATGTTAAAATTTTTAAAAGTATTAGAATATATCAAAGACAATTTTTAAAACTTAAGTATACAAGAAAGTCTTACTAATTATAGCGTACAAATAACCTAACAATATTTGTGACATGTTAGGCGTGTCAATATAACGTTATAAACTTATAAATATTTCAAATGCTGTGACGACCTACTCATTTTATGTTAATTTTCATGTTCACTTATACACACATTATTAATATCATATATAGGTGGTTTATAGTCAAAGATACACACCTACCTATATAGTTTATATTGTTTTTTCTTTATAAATTATAATTATAGATTATTTTATGATCCATTATTATAAATTATAAGACTGATTAATTTATAGGTTCTTAATATAATAATTATAATAAAAACATATTTTGATGAACATTAAATTGCAATTAATGATTTTATGCAGTCGTAATTATTGATGTTGCGTTATGTGTACAGTAGGTACACTTACTACCTATTGGCTACAATCAGCTATCGGTAATGCTATTCACTAAAAGGTCATGTAATAAACCATAAATTGACTATTACAATTACGTCATATTGTGTCAAATATTGACTTTTCGCTTCAATCCGAAAATTAGTTGAACTCATGAACAATATTTTAAATTAATATTTCAATATCAAATTAGTAGGTACATGTACAAAAGTTTTTATTACCGTTAGTGTTGAGGTTTAAGTTTTTAAAATATGTATTCAAATACGAGTTTAAAATTAAATTTTACGAACATAAACGTATACACTATACATACCTACTATAATAATAAAATAATAAAAAAACATACCTGGTTTCCTTAATGTATACTTGGCAGGATCAAGATTTTTCTCGAAACATACTTGCTTAAGAATATTGTTTAGTTGCGTTTTGGGGCTTATTCGGGACACGTATAACTGATTTCTCGGTAAATGTACCTAAAAATATGAAGATAAGTTTATGATTTAAATAAGTTTAAAAAATAAAAATATATTGATTAATTACCTGAAGACGGAACGTTTGTTCGAACGGTTTTGTTATGCATTTCATAATAGACTGGCTTTGATACCTACCATTTTTACTTAAGCTTTTAGGAACGATGTTTACTGTCCATGTATCTAGGGCACCTGTAAAAGAGAGGGAGAGAATACGATTAAAAGGTGTCAAAGGTGACATACAGCAATTTAAAAAACGTATTCGCTGCATTTTTCCTGTAATATTATTCTCGAGGCAAATTGTACATAATATTATATTATATTATATTTTAAAAAGGGGATTCTGTTTGGTAATATTTCACTTTAAACGCGTTGACTAATAGAGGAACAAAGAAGTTTTATTAGTTTTAAAAAAACGGTGACGGATTTAAAATGAAACTTTCATTTGACAAAAATGTTCTGCTATTAAAAGTTATCTCACTTAATAGTTTTTAATCTAATTTGATACCCCTTGAGAGTTTAATGAATTCTATGTTCTGTCAACTACAATTTCATAAGTTAGACATCATTATGGATTTAATACATAGAATATAAAGAATAAATTCTTTAAACGTCAGAATCCAATTGATATTAATCAAATCGGATGGGTTTGATAATTTAAAAATATTTCAAAGCCATTTCACTCGTTTTTATTAGATAATTAGAAAAGTTATTAAATTAATTTTTTCAATAATTATATTTTTAAAATAGGAATTATTATTACTCTACAAATATATGTATTTAAATTTAATTTATGCGAAAACTATGTGTTTTTTTTTCAAATCGAGTATCAAACGCGTTTAATTAAAATACTCGTCAATATACACACCTCATAGAGAAACACACTAACAAACTAAATGACTTCGAAATGATTGTTGTAAATACCTATACCCTATACCAAACTTATACCCATATCGAAATTACCGATAAAATTATAATATGAAAGATAAACTTTTTCTATTTTTAATAGCTTAATATTATTATTTTATAAATTATCGTTATCATACAACATAGCGTATACATGACGTTATAAGAACATTTTTTTTTCATAATCACGGTCAACATATCAATTAGTTCACAACCAACTTTAACTAGGGTTTAAGGTGTACCACAAACATTTGTACGCAATCGACAACAAATATACCAATTGTATTTTTTGTGCGTTCACGATGCATATTATGCACAGGTAGACTGTTGCCCGTACATATTATAGTTGTATGTGGTATATAGGTGTGGTATATGGGTGTACCGTGTACTTACCAATAGGAGTACTGGGTTTGTATGGCAAAACTCCGCGGTCACCGATGGCGTGCACCGCGTGACTGCCTGGCAATAGTTTGTGGGCAGTAGTGATCTGCACAAGCAAGTCCATCATTGGCGTGCTAAAAACAAAACAATAAAAAAAAAAAACAAATCAAAAACAACGTCTAATTATTTCTGTAAATCAGATCGTGTTTTTTTTTGCCCCGGACTTTTTATTTGTATAGGTGGTAACAACAATAATAATAATAATAATAAACACGACGACCGTTCCCGGACGCGAAACTCAATGACCCGAAAACAATGATCTCGACCATGTGCACAACACTGCGATATTATAATTTCATTACGCACTGCAAACAATTCTGCATATACATCCGCACAGTGTGTTCCATATGGAACATGGGTACCTATTTATTTGTACGGTCATAGCCGACAGTGACACACTCTCCTCCGGTGGTAAATATATTCGCCATGACAATGGCCACAAAAACCGATTACCCGCAGCCATATTATAGTCTCTCTACGTTATAGGCCAATCCGCCAATAGGTCATGATTACAACTGCCGTCGAGCTTCCGAGTTTGTTTTCTTCTGCTCCTCTCATTCCATCTCTGTCGAGATGCATTGTACAATTATCTTAGGGCACGTATATAGATATTTCGACAATCATATACATATTGATTCGAAAGCTGATATCGAGATACATAGTCCTATATTAATAATCGACATCTATAGCTATGATCGTTATGATAAAAATATCGATTTCAGATAGTATATGTAAAAATAAAATACATAATTGTTTAGACGTATTATCATTGTCGCGGCTTGTTGGTTTTCATTGCTCGAATCACGAATATGAAAATTGATGAATGGTATACTTTAATTTCACGAGTCTAAATTTTACTGGCCATCTCACTAACAGTAAATATTTTTACGATGGTTAATTTTATTAATTTGATTGCTATAGACTAAATATATATAAAAAAAAAGAAATTGGAAACTTGAGCTTCAGACTAAAATTTTACACGTATATATTTTGTTAAAGGTGTACATCCATCCAGTTCTTAGCATTATTATTTAAAATGTTTTTACAAGATTAAGTATGGTATTGTATTAAATTATGTAAAAACATAATATTGTATAGAGTTCACAAACAATTTATAAGAAGGAATAATTGCAAGTTCAAAGATTAATATTATAAATGCAAATTAACGCCACAAACTAATAAAGTTACTATAAAATGTTATTTTTTAAAGTTACATATACAATGGATGTTATCACAGCTTTAGATGTTCTCAAATTATTAAATATTCAACACTTAGGTTAAAATATACACGTAACACAAAATATTTGAACTTTGAGTGTAATAAATAAATTATTTTATAACTGGTAATTTATTTTCCATTAATTTGGGACAACTAAACATTATATATTACGAAATAATTTTGCAGTCCCAATATAAGCACAAAATGTTATTTATGTAACTATACAGCTTTCAATATTATTGTTTTGAAAATACATCCATGTTTAAATATTTCGTTCTCAAAAAATTAATATGTTCATAGGAAATTTGGCTAATTCAAACAAATTTTTACATAACTAAAAAAAAAATTATCAAGGTAGGATAATAATTATAATAATATAATTATATATTTTTTATTATAATTATAATAATCACTGTCAATATAATATGTGCCAACAAATTATATTGACAGTGTTTAGTATATGCATCTAATCGTTTCTTTTTTTTTTTTGTATTGATAGAGCTCTATCTAGATGAAGTTTGTTTTAAAATAACTAATGACATTATACTATAAGTGGCGATAATTAAATTCATATTAGCAAAACATATTATATAATAATAAGATAACGTAAATTTAATAATATTAATGTAGTTCCGCAAAAACAGTTTTTTGGGTTCAAGAGTACCGAATACCGATATTTATATTTTTCTTCGTACCTATATTATTTTCTTAACGAATTATTTATTTCAACTTAAAGGAAATAGGTACAACATAAATATATTTTAAGACACACAACGTGTTTATACATTCGTAAGTTTAACAATGTAGTAAACTTTGATGTACAAAAGTGTCGGATTCGTATTCCCTAAGAAACCCGTAGATGTTTTTGTTTTAGTTGTTTAAAAAAACAGAATAAAATATTTATTCCTGAGACAAAAATGTCTGATCAGAAATTGTATATTTGGTATAAATGATATGTAGGACACATACGTGCAATGTTCAGTTGATCTAGAAAATTAAAAAATGATGATATGGGCACTGAGAAAATGTTATTAAAGTACCAGTAAATTTGTAGTTTAGTAAAAATGTCAACATTTTTTTTTTAATGTATAAAATAATCAGAACAACAAATTTCAATTTATTGATTTCCATTAAAACTCATATATATATATATATATAATTATCGATGCTTTAAAACATTTAATAATAGATCGTACAAGTTCGTATTATTATAATCATGATTCTAAGTTGTTAAAAATAATTTAATTAATAATAAAATATAGACAATGCAAGTATTTATACCTAGCCTAAATTCTAAATTAATTTTTTTTAAATACTCAATAAATGGATTTCGGATGTTTCGTTGACATACGCCATAGATTAAGTTAGGACATAATAAATTGTTTCCTCAAAAATGTACTTTTATTGAAATTATCATTAATTATTATACAATATATAATTTAAAATTAAATCTTAAACTTTAAAGTTTAAAGGAATATGAGTGGAATCGATGAGTTTGGTCAATGCGATAGAATTTTGAGTATTCATCCACTGAATTTTTCTTCAACAATAAATCAGCAATATTATTATAATATAGTTTGCATGACTTTATTTAAAACATATTTTTGTACAATAGCATATCATTCCGTATGTATAAGAGAAGAAAAATAATACCAATATAATTTTGTTGGCTAATGCGTCAAAGGACCGCAATAAATACCTAGTAAAATCAATATAGGTAGGCTATAACTGATTGGCGAGGTATTTATTATTTTTAATAACTACATACTTTGCCAGTAATAGTATATTTACATCAATGTTTAATTACATTGAATCAACATTTAGGATTTTTATGAGAAGAAAAAATGCGTTGTTATCAGTAATCATTTAAAAAAAACCTATATTGATTTACAATAACAACTTATATTTATGAGATAAGTTTAGTGAAATCGTACATGGCAGAATTATATTATACATACATCATACGAGTAAATATAATTGAAAAATGAAAAAAATATTCTTTATATAAAGGTGCGAGATTTAAGTAGAACATCTCTATAATATTTTATCAAAAAAATAAAATAGATTTGATAATAAAGAAAATATAACGGATTCAGTTTACGACTCATAAATTATTATTATTTTTCTTTTTTTCATTTCCGCGTGATTTATTTTTGTTAAGTTATGATATATACCTCAGAATCGAACGTGAACACATTTTTAACGGGAATGTAAATCATATTAGTTTTTTTTTGGAATGGCTTTTAGAAGGTATTCGTATGTGAAGCATACAATAAAATGTTCAATCAACCCGTTCAACTTAATGCCACAATCGATAATCTTTTTAACACACAAAATCAATATAAATTAATTACTAAATGTTCAAATCTTAAACCAAATATAGAAACAATTAATAATAATTACAATAAGAAATTAAAATAGACCGCTTATTTTCGAAATGAAATCAAATGATTATTATTATTATATTGATACTTGACCGTTTTAACGGAAAATATCGCATTCTAAATGTTAATATAATATGTTATATTAGTTTTAAAAAATGATTAACGAAACAGACGAAAAACGTAACAGGTAAGTTTGAAAATTTCGACGTTTTCAATCTCCGAATTATAATAACAGTAATAATAATAATAATAATAATAATAATAATAATAATATTGATATACAGATAGATATTATTATAACAGTATATTAGGTACGCCGGATAATCTCAATGAATACTGACCTTCTCTCGACGCTCATCTTGATCACGGAACCGTTAGGCAGAATCACGTTCAGATCCATTGCCCCAGACAGCATGTCAGGAGGCGTGTCTTCCGTCACCGGCATCTGCAAGGACATCGTTTGTCTGAAAAATCAAAATACCAAACACATTAGCTCAGTATTATGTTTTTGAATTAGGTTTTACACGAGCTATGTCCAACACACACTCGTCGCACACATACACGCCTTGGGCTAAAAATCTCTACGAGAAACAAATGAATCATATACTTGTTTGGGATAACCAGGCGTATGGCCGCGAAATAACACTTTTTCATATGATTGATACTTTAAAAAAATATAATATACACACCTATATGTAAGTATATAATATAATCAGTACTCCTATTATTGTTTCGACGAAGGAGAATTAATAATGTCCAATACACAATTTGATTTCACACACCATGTACCGATAAATTAGATATTTTCGTAGGTACCTATAATATGTTTTCAAAAATTAAAGCCTAACCGTCGGATAAATTAAAAAAGAAATTACGACTTCGAACGTTTTACTATTTTAGTATACGGCGTGTACCTGCCTACATAAGAATGTATAGTCAACCTTTGGAATAAATTAATCAAATTTTAATTTTTTCCACGTTGAATAATATTCGTGTACAAGTGGTAAATGTGTTTACGAATAACTAATAAATCATAATACATTATAATGTACTGATTGATGATAATCGTCTCGATAAATGTAATATAATTTATGTCGATAACGATGATAAAATAATAGGTATCTAACCTACCTAAATAATGAAAACAAAACTGTTTTTTGATTGTCAAAGTAAAAATAATTGAAAATTATTTAACTCGCAAGTAGAGTTTATAGGTATATTGTTTTAAACTATTATAATAATTATACTTAATCGTCGTTATTAATTATTATTATTTTTTTGTTTCTTTATAACCGTTCCCGTAACAAATATTATTTTCAACGATCGATAAAATATCATTAAATAGCAACCAACAGCACAAAATATTGCTATGATATACGCTGCGTATGACCACATAATACAGGTAACAATATATCATTATATATATTATATACGTACAAACTATACGTGATTTATTAAAAATACGATATATATATATGTAGGTTCTTGTAGTTTAAACGAACCACACATTATCACCAAAATATGGGATGCAAGTGCCTCGTCGGTATCTAATTACACGTGATTTTTTTCGTCGTTGTCAGCAATACTTCAGGGTTCCACCGTTGTTATATATTTTGGTTTGCGGCCGAAAGAATTTCATTATGGTCAAAACCAAAAAATGCACACTGCGAGGTATAATTATGACGGCGGTGCACATATTATTATGTTATTGTGTATAGTGTTGTTGTTTTTGGCGTTGTCGTCAATAATGTTTTTCAGTCACATTAGCAACGTAAAAGAAATTGTGGGCGCAATCATGTATGACTAGAATGCGTGGTGAGTAAGTACACTATATACAGTTCCTGTTTTTTTTCAAAAACTGTTTATAATGTAATTGTTTTTTTTTTCCATTTTGATACGACGACGCATGCACAAACTGTCCGAAACCCGTTAGCCAAAAAATGACGTGGTGTTATTATTTATTTACCGTTTCGCGTAAATCCTAAAAAACATGCACTCCAGTCTGTTGGAAAATTATATCGTTAGCTACATGGTTGACCAATATTGCAAAGCCCCTTTAAAAAATATTTAAAAAAAAAACAGATTTCTAATTCTTATTATACTTATATCGTGAACTGATAAACGCATTGGATAATTCTTTGTCAACGACTTTTTTCGTAAAATTTCAAATCATCGCTTTTAGACGATGGATTAAAGACTAAAATTTATAACATTTATGGCGTTTTCTGGTAACGACATTTCGAAGGATTGCACTAGCAATTCTTTTATCCATTTTATACAAACAAAAACAACGATGTATCAATTGAACGCATAATATATTGATATTATATTCGGACTGATGTGTCAAATCTATATAGGTTGAAAGAGAATTGATTATGTTACATGTTAACGGTACATAATAGTCGGTAAAAAGTCTGATGGTTGCTCAAAGGATTTTTTCTGTTCCGATGTTAAAACCAAATAAAAAAAACGTCACTCGTCTTGTTTTTAGTTGATCTGCGCATTATACATATTAACATTATGGTATATCGCAATAGCCAGTTTAAAAGGATTTCACAATCAAACGTCAACCCGTGCCCGATAATAATATGTGCCAGTAACATCAGGATTATATTATTTATATATTCTTACGAGCACGGCCAGCGCCAGTGCAGATATAATATGATATAACTCGCACTCTCACAGGGATTATAGTACATTTCGTATATTATTTTGTCAAGTATATATGCGAATGCGATTCGACGAGACACAGAAATTTTACAAATATAGTTATATCGTTGCAGTCACTATATTACAATGTATCCGTACCTACATTAGATGTATACTTAAATTTTTGATTTCATAACATTACGCGGAAAGAACCAGGATTCGTTTCTTATGACGCTTTTTGCAGACGATATACATATAATATACACACATCTAACGAATAGTTTTTCGCATAAGACGTGCGCGAGAATGCACTTGTGCAGACCCAGAAAATTATGACTTATGTCGAATGGATCACCTGCAGTCACAATTTATATAATATGTATATATGCACTTTCGAATATTATTCTCGTTTTAGAATATTCGTTGTGGGCCGTCAATTTTTCAGATATCCTTTTGAATAGGTAGGCCGTTCATAAGACTGATCGCCGTATATAATATGTACGTGTGCGTTCTAGGTACGACCTGTGTATATTATACCATTAGATATAATATGTAAAACACATTATGTTCCGTGAATCGAAATCGCCCACGCGCACGACTATGCCCTATTACTCGTATAATTCGAATTAAACGCGATCAGATACCTTCTGGAGTCGCCGTAGTTATACAGACATGTATAGACATGTACCTACCTATTTATATATTATATTATGTATACGACGTGTGCATATAATATACCGCGGTTCCGGTTACGATTTCATCCGGATATTATTGCCCGCCGCATAATGCGTGCAAGATGAAAAATATGAGTTCACGAAACGCTACTTCTTGACCTTCAGATGAACGGTACGTCGTCGCCGCCGCCAACACACCATAATTTTTACAGCGGGTTCACCAAACTTGCGCGCGGGGTCATTGTATTCGCTAATTTCAATTTATCATGTCCATATATTTTATGTTTCGTCTGTTCGAGCTGTACGCTAAGTTCTCGGCGGCACCCGTGTTTATACGTATATTTATCGTTTTGTTTTTCCCCAATATAATTTTTTTTACGTGTATTTAATGCACGTTTACAAATAATATAAGCATATTATAGTTAACAACGCGCGAATGAAATAATATACATTATTATACTAAATAATATCGTATTTTTTTACAAAAAAAACATTATAAACACAAGTTGTATGACACAACACAATAAAACTTTTTCCACGCGATCATATTATCGTATTAAAATATATATTCGTCTATATAGTATTATAACTATTATGACGTATCCAAGTAAGTATTCTTACCAGCCGAGTATTATAATAATATATTATACACATCGACTGCCTATTGCCCAAGCATAATTTATTGGATGCTTCGTCAAGTTTTTGCACTTTAACTCCGAGACAATAAGCTATAAATTTATCACGTTAATCATGCGGCTTTTACAGGTTCCACACATGCCTGCATCTATACATACATGCATATTTTATATTTCTATTGACAAGGCGAAATGTACGCATAGGAAATCACGATAAATACATTTTTGAAATTTTGTCAATTAGTCATAGTTCGTTATTTCTTTGAAAATAAAGTACAAAGCGTTTTTATTTAAATTTAAGTACGACCGACAGCATTTATTTTTTAACTATTGACTGTCTTATTATTATAATCAACAGATTATATTATTTAGTTTTGAAGAAACTACTTATTATTGGTTATTTTATAAGACTCTTGATTTTGTCAAATATTAAACAAAAATAAGCAAGTAAATAAAATAAATTTAAAAATTATAACCAGAAATAATGGATGTCTTGTTTACTAATTTTATTTGTTTTTGGATATAAACTTTGATAGAAACAGAGAATATTTGACAATTTATGATACATTTAATAAGTCTAGTAAAAATTGTAAATATTCCAAATTTCGAGTGGAGTATGACATTTTGCAAGATATAAATTTCCCGTGTAAAAATACGCCACTCCGACGGATTGGCTTTTAACTTATATATTGGTTTTTAAACCGTTTGCAATACACTATAGTGCATTTAATAGTAGTTGTCTACTTAGTATATTATGCAAACCGTATATTTAGTTTATTTGTTTATGGTATATATATTTTATGTTTCGCATCATAAGTATGGGTTTGTTGTTCTAGGTAATATTTAAATAAATTTACCTAGGCAGCTACTCTAAAATATTTCTACAAGATTAAAACATGTATATTTTGCCGAGTACTTTGGTCTGTTGACATATCTTAACTTTAGAGTGATACATAGAACATACCCTTATTTAGTATTTTGTAATTAGCTCACCATTAATTTTCCTAACATTGTATCTTTAATGCGTAACCATAGTATTATGAACAACCCGTGTAGTTTTAGATAAAGTCAACAAATTGGTCGTTATATTTTATCCAGTTGTTTGTTTATCCGTCCTGCAAATTATTCAACTTTAGATGGTGTAGTCCATATATATATATATATATATATATACAGTTGGGCATTAAATTGTATGCGACAGTATCATACCCACGGAGGTAGAGGAGGGGGTTAAACCCTTAATAAGAAAAAAATTGTATGATATGTTTATAACTATGTTAACTGTATTCTTGCTCTTCGTGGGCGTAATTATTTAATAAATAAATAGATAAACAATTTTTTTTTTGTTATATTTATGGGTCCTCCTTATAAACGAACTCTGCGTACGCCAAGATTGGTATGTAGGTTAATACTTCTAGGCTTTTCACGTGCTAATATTAGATGCTTCTGCAGACATGTGTTGTAAGAAAAATCTGCAATCACAGTAGGAACCCGGTAATAATTAATTAACAATTATTATTATAGTGGAACGTTGTGCGAATTACATAATTGTTACAGTTAAAATAACACGATGTTTGGTTTCTCGAGTTAATTATCGTCCAGTTGTTTTAGTATAACAATATTATAATACGCTGACTATATTATAATAATCCGATTGCGTGTATAATTATTTTATGCTACAGTCATTCTCTAAACAATTATATACGTACAGAGTCGTCGGCAATGTTTTTATAGCATTGCACATCGGTGTTTCAATATCGTCACTCTAGGGAAGCCCGTCGTACAGAAACACGTAACATTTTCGATTCCAATAAACAGTAATATGTAATGATTCAAAAGTGCCGGGGAAAGCGGATGATATATACTATTCCGCAATACGCTTGGCTCAGCGAAAAAAAATTACTATTTCAAAATTAAAACTGAATACTATATGCGATGATATACATGACGATAGAAACGTTTTGAAAATCGTCAGAAATTTTTACAAGAGCCCTGCACGCAGATGCACAGTTGCACTATACAATATTATCGTAACGAAAGTGCCATCGTATACCTATTGTTTTCTTCGAGATTTGAGTTTAAAAAAAAAATCGATTTTTTTTACTTGGAAATAATTTCCAACAGTCTTTGTCGTTCAGTACGGTTTTGTTTGACGCTAGCTATTATATTATTTTACAATTTATCCCCTCGGATGGCCTCCATTTGGTATTTTGGTGTACTCGTTGAATATACCCACGTCAGTTATTTTTTTTCTGCCAAACAATGGTTGGTAATAATTAGTTAATGATTAAAACGGGCTGACACAATTGAACTCTATGTATACTATCCTCTATAATATATTATATAGTTTCTAAAACATTAAAATATAATATAATGTGTATCGTCCTCCGAAATAGGTAGGTAGTTTATAATATTATACAATACTCTGTATAACAATACGCACACGTAGTTGTTTACAATAAAGAATAACAAGTATATATAGGTATAATAATAATAGAATAAAATCAGTCAAGTAAGTACAAGGACATTTTGAGGTAAATACATATAGCTAATGCATGTGTATACATAAATCATGCATGCATGTGAAACTAATAATTTTGAGTAATTATTTTCGATATATGCAGCTATTGCAAACGTTCCAATATCGAGGTAATATATAATTCCAGGGGCGGAAATTCAATAAAAAATCTGAGGATCTGATGCTCTCCATTTTTTCTATTATAATATAGTCTTATGATTATGGATTACACAATGTGAAACTTTGCAGAAAATTGTATTAATATAAAATAAGAACTATAACTAACCATAAACGGTATAACCTTTGGGTGTGTTTATTTCAAAACTAGGGGTGTACACTCAATTCCCACAAATTGAGCCTATGATGAATATACTCTAGTAAAAACTGCCAAACTTAAAAGGTATTATAAAAGTATAAAAAATTAATTTATAAAAGAAAAGTAATGATTTTTTTTTTTTTTGTATTATCTAACGCTTTACACGAAAACTCACAATTTTCGATAAAGCTATTACAATAATTACGACACAATACTCCCGGAAACCATAAATTCATATGTAATCGTTGTAGTATATTATAGTTGCAATAATGCAATAATTAGGTTTTTTTAATTAAAAACGCTAGGATATAAAAACTCCGCAGCTTGCGGTCATTAAAACCATATATTATGTAGGTATATATAATTTCTACATACATACAGAGCGATTCTATTTTATCGCAAACCAGGCAATATCAACAGAAACAAAAAAAATTTAAAATGTTTTTATTTAAACAATATTAAGAATAACATTTACAATATTTCACATTTTTACATGACCTAATAACAGTATATAATATACTTTGTACTTTTTATGAATACATACATTTTTAGAAATTCCTTGGATATTCCAGAGATATCGCAGCCCGCAGGTTCACGATAAAAATATATTCTCCCTGTACACAATAATATATACAATTGAACGGATTCAGATCGCATTTATACGCGAGTACACGATACGCACACATGCATACACGCACAGTTACCTTATATATATATATATATTATGATGACGATTATTGTTGTGCGTTTTGTACACGACTGTTATTATTATTACTATTATACACTACTCCAGCTTTACGTCGTGTCATATTATTATATATATTATATATGGTTTATATTTACGCGTATGGCGGTGGGTAGGTTAGGCACATACTATACAGCATGTGACGTGTAATTTTTTTTTCGCGTTCCAAGCGAAACACGGCGTCGTCGCCGCCGCGGCCGATAGGAGATAATATAATATTATTATTATAATATACAAGACACGTTGTTACGGGCGCGCTGCACCGCGACGCTCGAGCGTGTTTCGTCTCCCGAGCGGCCGAGCCCGACCGACATAATATCATTACAATAATAATAATATCTACACGAGTACACACACGCTCGCTCGCTCGCGTATAATATATAATATTATTATATACTACATACAGTATTATATGAGTATCCTCCTCGACGGAGGACCCAGTGACCCGTTTCTCGAACCCGTTTGCCGACCGCGCCCCGGCCGCAGCGCCACGTCGGTGCGTCTCGTCGTTCTCTGCCCGTCGTCGTCGTTGCCGGGGATCCGTATTATCACTACATAATGTGTGTGTGTGTGTGTGTGTGTGTGTGTGTGTGTGCAATCCGTCGTCGGTTCCCGGCCGGGCCGACCGGCCAAACGCGGTTAAGGGGCCGCATCCGAGTGGCTGTCGTTTGTAATATATATATATGTATTTATTTATAGATGCATATGCCGTACACTTGTTTATATGCAGATTTACCAGCGTTTGGTGTGTGTCACGATCATAATTTGCACGGCTATAGATCATCGAATCTTTCAAGAGGACGAAGCCTGTGGACCACGTCAATGTTATAAACTGTTCGTAAAAACCGTTTCGCGCTAACCTAAATATACATTATAATATAGTCTAGCCAAATGTATAATAAGAGAATATATTATGATATCATATAGGTGGTAGTGCAGTTTGAAAACCCGTCCGATTCTGATAATAATCTTTTTTTACCGACAAAATAAAGGTTCGAAATACGATTTTCGAAAATTATTTTACTTCCTGTGTTTTTACGTTTCATAATATATAATCCGATATGGTCAATTCTTGAAATGCAATTTGTGTAAATCTCGATGTAAATATTTTAAAAGCCGTACTATACTACGATTTCTATTAAGTATTCAAACGCACGGTTAGTTGTCTCAAATATTTAGTCAGTTATGGAAGCGGAGGGGAAGAGAGGGGTAGGATAGATGAAAAGCGTACCTTATGATACTTTTTCGTATATGCACGAGAACAAACACGGCGAGACACACTCGGTCAGTGGTGGATTTAGGATTTTCTCACTGGGGGGGGGGGATATACATTTCTTATGTACATAATATAATATGTTATATGTAATGCAAACACTATATGTTATTAAAGTGTTTTTTTTTATAAAACAACATTGTGCTATTTGTTTTTGCCAACGTGAGAAGGATATCCTCCCGTAGTTCCGTCACTGCACTCAGTGAACTATACCTCGATATCCACGATTTTAAAACGACAAAAATGATGATACCATACGCTATAGTAATGGATACAATGTGATATTCTAAAATGAGAGTCGTTTACATTTGAATTGATAGAGAATATTTTATTTTATAAAAATAAACGTTCGATACCACGTTGTTCGCTGCACTGGCGTATACGAGGAATATTTCAAAACAACTGAGTATGGGACATTGGTTTTTAAGCGTTTAAACCGTTTGCGTAGTAATTTAACTAAATATAATACACACATAAATATGCACGCGCACACAATATATACGATTTCGATAAAAACCGACGAGCTTTTGAAACATAATTTGGAATGCAAATAGTATGTTTGGAAACGATGTTAAAAATAATAAAGTTTTACTTCGAATAAATATATCAATCGATTGGAAGTACATGAGATCAGCGTTTGTCTTTAATATTTACAGCGACCCATAAAACGCGCGTTGGTAATGATGGAGACTTTCGGATTAAATGTATGGCATTTTCGTAAATACGTTATACGTCTTGTGCGATATTAGTATATTATGAACGTATTTCGTACCTAGTTTAATATTTTTTAAATGTACGACTAGATACATGACGTAACCATCTAATACATTGTTTGCATATTATTTGAAACCTTACGATTTAGTTCTTATAATATACGGTTACATAAATAAATATAGGTTCAATCGATTATAATAGTTTCTTCACATAATAATATATAATATACACATAGTAGATAGTTTACCTAAATGATAAACTGAATGTTGAATGTCAAGGCAATTGTTGAATAAAAAAAATGGCATTTTTATTCATTCTTTAAGTATATAACTTACACGGAAAAAAAATATTTGTCAGAGTTACGAACCACAACGAATCTATCCAATTAATACACTGCGGTATAAAAACAATTCCATTTCACTGTGTATGTATTTGAGGTCTATACGACATTAAAAATCATAAACACGACAGTTTTAATAACGATTATTGTTATTTAACATCTACATATTGTGCGGCACTTTCTCTGTAATTAACGTGGCACAGAACTGGCAATTTCGCACCGCGCGTCCATCAATGGTAACCGATTTATGCGAAAGCATCCTGAACGTAAATATAATCATATAGCGCATAATACACGTACAAGAACGAATACGACGCGAACTGTGTTATTAAAGTATAATTTCCGACGTGTGTGTACGTTATAATATTATAATTTAAATCGTATTCACGTTTTAGAATGGCAACGTGAATACAGCAGACACGAGTATATGGTCCGATTTGGTTCATGGACTATTCAAAATAATTTCTTATCATTAAAACCGGGCACCTTGGATGTAATGCTAATATACAATATTAGCTAATATATAATGAATACTATCACCTCGGCAACATAATATTGCACTGCATCTGGAGTTTTTCGAGAAAACAATGTTCACTGATTATCACATGGCTATCAGATATTTGGATCTCTTAAACTGTTTATATTATAATTCTATACGTATAAAAAAAAACAACGAATAGTTAATTGTTTCGAGTTAAAAGATAAAAATTAAAACGCAATTATTTGTATAATTGCATGAATAATGAACTATAATTTATGATTATAGAGATGCTGCAGAGTATGGTTGGTTGATCATAAAATAATTTCGAGTTTTTCTTTGCTTACCTACTTAAAATTAAACAATACGTTTACCGATTTTAGCATAACATATATTTTAGTTAATAATAAATATCATATATTTTTTTAATTCGTTTTTATTTCGAAAAGTCCATAAATTTAATATTTTAATCAAAAAGAAATTCTGATTTCCCATAAAACAATACTAACTGTCTTATTTTATGAACTTAGGGTTTTAGTATCTACCTATTTTCTAATAGTTTATTTTGTACAATATTATTACACATTGGTTTGTTAAAACTAACATTCTATATTATTTTTGAATCAGCGTTATGTATGTATTCCTGCGAGTTTCTGCCGCGACGGAGGTTGGTCCATATGGATTTATATAAGTTGTTCCCAAAAAATGCTGCCATAATTTGTTCCCGTCTTCGCTTTCTTTAATTACTTGTCGTGATTTAACTGGCATTACTTTTCTTTTTATTCCCAACAAACCCAACGCGAAAACTCAATCTCTGGTCTATTCTATTTTCGCGTATATCTATACTCTCATTATTACGGAGAACTCCGGGTCTACTTTCTCTCCTCATTGTACGAACCAGTTTTATTATTTACTATACATTTATAAACATATAATTTTTTTTCATTCAGATATGTTCAATCTTTATAATTTTTTTCCGATTAAGCTTCAAATGTGGAGTGCCTGCTTGTATATTATAGGTGTATACGCGTATGGTAACTAGCCCGGCGGCAGCTTAAATCCTAATAGTGAATCCCGTGCGAACTAGGTAATGCCAACGGCTATCATACAAAATGCAATTCGCCCGTTCTTCGGCTCGTGCTAACTTGTACGCTGCACGACATACGTATAAGGTACCTCTGCGTGCATCATGCTCTGATTAGCCAGATGAAATAAAATAAAACACCATATAGTCTCACACACACGCGAGATTGTGGTGTTTGACGTAAGCACTAATTGATCGAAAAAAGGAGCCGGGGAGTCGTTAGTGCGGTCATTGAAGAAAAACATTAGGAATGCGATTTCCGACCCAGAAAATGGATGGTTGAACACGCACGAATAGGAAGATGTTGGATGATCCGTGAAAACGTTTCTAATTCGTTGGTATAATTCGATTAAAAACTTTGAAATCCTATATTTACTGAATTGCACAACGGATACGACACGTGTTCATACATCTAAGATCTAACGTAAACAATTGACAATTTCACAAACTATTTAGGTACCTACTTATTAATTCTTTTTTTCATTACAATAAGGCTTGTACAAAACTCACAGTGTAAACTAGTTGTTTTCTTTTTAATTTGTTTATTCGAGTTCAGGAGATTATATTTTTGTCAATTATTGTTTTAAATACAATTTTCTTGTTTACGATTTGTTTAAAATTTAATGTTATAACGCTGTCTTGATTGCATTGTTGTGAATATAAAATATATAATTTTGTAGAACAGGTGTTAGAAATAGAGAAGAATTGTAGAGTAGATGTATATCTACAATATTTTTAATACATGGCTAGATTTATTACCGAAAATTATATAATATTTAGAATGTATATAACACATTTTTTTCAAATAATAATTTTATATTTTACTTCAAATAAGTAACCTCACATTTATATACATTCCATTCATTTGATTACATACACATTTGATTCATCGGGTTTCAGAAATAATTTTCATTTTTTCCCCTATACTTTCACAGACTATTTTTATAGGAAATGTAATGATTCGTCGTTATTTTATGTCCTATAACTGATCTACGAGAAACAGTAAAGATGTATGTGCCGATACATGAAAATGTGAACTCGTGAAGGTCACCGCGGATACTGTCACGATCAGAACAATTCGGCCCGTCAGAATATCTGTACAGCTTATAAGGTGGTCTTATGTTTTAACAGTATTGTAATTTGATTACTATGAGATTTCACTTTGAGTTTACCTATATTAATACTAAATAAGAATACACAGGAAAATAGCAAAATACTTTATTTAAAAAATAAATGTGACGTAACACTAAAGTAAATAAGAAAGTGAAAAATATCCTAAAAAAATTCTTTAAAGAATAAAGTTATAATTAAAATAGACCATGTATATTTAAATTAGAAATTATGATAAATAACTTTCAAAAAATAATATTAATTAGGAACGTGGTAAAAATAAATACTCTAATATTTAATAGTAAAGAATATACCTAGGTAGTTCAATGAAACATAATTAAATATGGTTCATTTATTTATTTAATTTAAAAATTAATTCTTTTATTAGTATACTAGAATACACTAAATATCAAGGTTTATGTATCATAGTGATGTAATTGTGGGAGAGGGCAAGGAGTCACTTGCGCCCTTTGAATTTAAGTGATGAGACAAAGGTATCATTTTACTCCCTCTCTCAGATATGCCAATAGTAGAAAGAATCTTTAAATCTTCTAAAATAAAGAAAGAATGCAATAGATAACATCTAACATAAATGTATAAAATGAAAATATCTTTTTCTTCAAATTATTACACATAATAAGAACATTTATTACAAG
Organism: Pentalonia nigronervosa; assembly: GCA_014851325.1. NCBI lineage: Eukaryota > Metazoa > Arthropoda > Insecta > Hemiptera > Aphididae > Pentalonia > Pentalonia nigronervosa. The sequence goes on along the minus strand of JACXSJ010001965.1, from coordinate 33,861 downwards.
TTTATATTTCTTTTTTTCTTTTTTCTATTTCTTGACGTATTGTCAACATTATCACATTATCCAGGTCATTGGAATAACCAGGCCCGGATTTTGGCCTAGGCCCGTGAGGTCCGGGCCTAGGACGGCAAAATTTGAAGAGCGGCAAATATATTGTATCGAAATAAAAAATAAATGTATTTTATATTTTATTTTTTGTAGATCACATATTAAAAATTGTTCGAGTTTGGGTGTATCATTTTTGTCTACATTTATTCGTAAAATATCGTTTATCATTATATAATACTAATAATACTATGTTACGTATATAATATGTGGATGCACATGCATGTATTTGCTTTTTTTTATGGTAGGAAAAAATGGAGATATAGGGTGGAGGAGCGGCAAATTTTAACGGTGCCTATGGCGGCACTTGTGCTAAATCCGGCACTGGGAACAACCCAATACTATTATTTTATAAATAATGATTCAGGATTATTATCATATTATTTTTTTTTTAATAAGTTAGGGATAGCATCTTTTTTATGAACTCTATGTATAGGTGGGTACTTAATATTATTTAAGGATATGGGTATTTACCTACGATTTGTTTCCAACCCATAAAATGGGTTTTATGACTTGTGTAAAAACAAACAGTTAGGTTATGGTTTCTATTTTGGTGAATAAATTATTTTTCCTCTCCCCCTAATTTTTTACCCAGTTAAGCAGCCGATTATACAGAAATATGACAAATTCCAATAAAGCGTTAGTGAATTATTAAGATAAAAATAACGCAGTTCATTTAAATGTTTGTTTTGTCGAAATATTAAAGAAGATATTAAAATAATATAATGACAAGGACGCAAGATGATGCATTTAAGTGCAACCATTGTGAATTGTGATCAATGATAATCGGCTGCACATTTTGTATCACCACCAAAATTATTGTAAATATTTACATAATAAAATGAGGAGAGATAATTTATCATTATAGTTGGCAAATAAAATTAACTTAAAAAATTAATACAACGCTTTTATCGCCTGCCTTTGTTATTGCAAACAGATTATATTATATTCATCATCACATTGTTTATTTCAATTTATACGATGATAAATATAATAATAATAATAACGAGGGAAGGCTTTATTCAATTTTTAATGTCGTAAACAATTTTAAAATAATATAATGAATTAAATTAATTACTTTTTTAAAATTAGGATAATTTATTCATTTTATTCACTCAAGAATCATATTCAGCTTCTAGAAATGTAAAACTATACATTTTTTATTTAAGATAAATATCAAATTCCTATTACATAAGTGCTTAGTTTACATAATTTAAAAAAAAAAACTCTGTGAGAATGATTGTTATAGAAAACCGATATTTTTCTACAAGAATGGTAATTTCCTGGTTTTTATACATAATCCTAGTCTTATAGACGAAACATAACCAATAGTTGATTGATATTGCGTTCGGCATTGATCTTAAGCCTTTCCTCCAGTTGCTTCTTATCGGATGGGTGACCACTCGAGAATTTAAGCAACACGACACACCATGACACGTCATGTTCGATAACTCGAAACTAAGTTTTTAAATGGTTATTGGGAAGATCAAAATAGAGTGGCTCTAAAAAATAAAAAAATCCTATTAAGTAATTATTAATATTTCTGGCTCGAATTCCATATTTCCATATATAATCAAAAAAATACAGTGGGTAACACATCATTTAAAAATATGTGAAATAAATACCAGTTGAGTTGTATGAAGTACAGCTATAATATACATATATATATATATATATGTATTTTTTTTTAAATTAAATTAAGGCTTCAACATCTGAGGTCATTAGCATGTAGGTTATTTTTAGTAGGTTTTTATTTTTTAGTTAGTTACTGTGGGAGAGGGTACGGTCGATTGGATCTCGTGTATATATAGGCAAGGATTTGTCATTACAAACCCGGGTGGTCACCCGTTCGGGAACTAGTGACACCAGCTGATGCTTGACCTTTGAACACATTAGTGACTGAGGACAACCACCGTGCCACACCAGGCCATGGCAATAAATTGTATCTACTTAATCGTATAATCTATAATAAATGTACGTTATACGATAGACATAAATTGTTAAATTGTATTTTTTTAAACCAATGAAGTAGTGATAGAGGTAGCGAAAAATGGTAGTGAAAAGCTTGATAATATATAGGACACGACTATACAGGCATACTAAGCATATAATATAATAATATATAAATAATAAAAATAAAAAAAAGGTATCTATGACCACGATATTTGGGAAATTTAATTTGTTTCTTCATACGCTCATAATTCATAACAGTCATAAAAATCAAAAAAACTGCATTCATATTCTAAATTGATCAATTACTTTTAATTGACTAAATTTAGCAATTAAATTTTCGTTTTTTTTTTGTATGCATAAATTGATGCACTGTAATAATTGACATTACTTATATGCGGTGTTGATCCACAATAATACAGATGGCTAGCATACTATTTCACTACGTTGTATATTATATATTATTATTACAATTTTGAAGTACTGTCTTATTATTACATACGCCGGTCACGTTCTTCTAATCTCTTTTATTATACCACTACCGTTACATAAAAAAAAAAAACGATCATACAAGCAGGGCGCTGGCCTACACGCTAACCGTTTAAGAGGCGTGTCACACAGGCGAAACCGTCATCTACTTCCGAAACGATTCTTCGGGGTTTGCCGAGCGTGACTGTTATTGCAATCGGATCGTTCATGCTCTGACCATATAAAAAATAAAAAGGCCTCAGGACCCCCTTTCCCGTCCACATATTTATACCACACACAAACACACACATATATAACACATAAATACATAGGTCCATATTGTTTTCCGGAAATTAGACTGGACTGTTTGGATTATTTTGAAATCAATATGATTACGTGAAGGAAATACTACAAGTATACGCATTACCTGTACCGTGGTCATCAATATGACAATATCTAGTAGAAATTTAAGAAGAATACGATCTGCTATCATATAATAATATATCAATTATTTTACGTTGGCGCTTATATTTTACTGTTGAGGAAGCTATCGGTTTCATAATGTATAATAATGTATAATATATAATAACGATTTTTATTTTTTGTATTGAGTATATGACCGAATTGTTGATTAAGAGCGTTTTCAATATTTTATACAGTCCTTCTATCGGTCGAAAAACTGTACATTGTTGGTACTATACAGACAGGTTATTTTGAGAGGACAATTCTCAAGTAGCTGCCGAAAAAATTTAAAATACATAAATTATTGAAGCAATTCGTTCAATCGTGTGTATTTGTTTATTCTAGAAAATACTTTTTGTTAACATAACAAAGTGTTAATCATAGAAAAACTATCCTCTTGTTCAGTTCGGTAGAAATAAAAATAAATTTAAAACTAATATTACCTTAATTGTTTAATGTGCTTCGATCGATCGGCTTTTGCATGAAACCTATAAACAAAATTACATAAAATGTCAATCGGGAAAAATAATATTGCAAAAGTTTACTGAAAAAAAAATATATATATATAAATGATGATAGAATACGTCATGTACGTCAAGTATGTAACGATCAAAGGTATAAACAAATAACTTTTAATGTATAGGTATAATTTAACCACAGAATGTTGTAGTAAATTGCGATTATTTATATTTGTTCGATTGCACTTTTGCTTGAATACAATTTTTTTGTATACATATGAACTATTGCAGGTAACTCTTGAAAGCTGATATTACGAAAAACAAGAAAGACATCCTTTTCTTGATCCAATACGAGTATATTATACAAATGATATAATAATTATTGCAATATTTAATAAATAATATGTGCAAAAATAATTGTTACGGGTGAACACATCCCGCAGTCGCGGATTCCTAGAAATGTACAAACTCCTTAGCCCCGATCATCGTGTCATCAACGTTGTGTATCACAACTATTGCCTATGCTACCAGCAGCGTACAAACATTCAAATTATACAAATAATATCGTAAACGTTCTCAGTTTTATACGCATGTATTATTTATTTCTTAATGCTAAAATTGTCAAGTCTCTATAATAGGTACCTGTACTTCCTGCACAGATTGATCGATTCATTACAATATATTATTTTACTCTAAAAAAATAATTCCAATAACGTATTTATTTTTTTACGAAGAAATATCGTTTTGTTTTGGTAGGTACCTACATGTTTATATGCGTAAAACTGTCGTCATGATTGAAATACTTGCGATTTTTTGATTGAGAATATTACGACATATAGTAAGCACATATAACAGGTATATTGTATATATGTATATAAGTATATTTGCATACATTCATAATATATCGTATAACATTACGAAAATGGGAAATTAATAAACGTGGGTACCTGGGTATAATAAATTATGACGGAACGCCGTTGCGGCAGTCGGTTTCTATAACGATAATATTTAATTACATCGATCGATGTTTTTCCATTTCGTCGCAAAAAGTAATACAATATCGTATTTTGTTTTATTTTAATAGTTCTGACAGTATAATGCATGCCTATACTGCTGCCTATATATGCTGCATCCGCGGTTATGCAGTATACGAGCATATAGCATATACTAGTATATACCTAGGTATAGTAGTGATGCATATTATAGGTTCTCTCCTCCGCGTTCCTCGTCATCCCGTTAAACCTTGACTGATCTGCTGCAGCAGCCGATCCAATTATTATTGTTATATTTCGTTTGTAACGACGATGTTTGTACAATAATATGTATGTTATACGCATGTGCGGTACACGTACCTATCCTATACCTATGTACGACGGTTTTTTTTTTACTACTATTATTACGCTCGTAATAATAATAATAATAATATATACCTCCTATACCTACCACCTACCTATTATAACAATAATAATAATAATAATAAAAATAATATGTAGGTTTCTAGAACTATATTACTTTTATAATAGATCCGACGACGTTTGTGTGCATCACGATGACTGGCACAGCAGTCCGTACACGTGAAATGTGAGCAGTATATACGTTCGGCGGTAGTGCTCTGCGCGATTATTGTATAGTCTGGCGCGTTTGGTTATTATGTATTTTCGTACGGTCATGTGCTGGTTTCGAGCCGCAGTTTGGATACGCGCGGCCATTATAATACGGCTCGCAAACGACGAGTTTGGCCTGTCGATGTGCTCATAACCTTCGATAACCGTCACAATTTGTTTATAATACGCAATAGTATTACAATGTATTCGTCGTATTATTATGGGTTTTTTGTTTTTTATTCCCGCCGCCGAAGATGATTATCGTTTTTGAAGAAACACTTTTTTCGTTTCGGATTTTTAGCGAAAAACGTACTTGAGATACGTGTATTCAATAATAATAATAATAATATATAGTATGGTATATATTGTAAGTACCGATATAACAATATTATGTAGCCCGCGTCTTTTCAACAGTGTAAAAAGTAAAATATGCAGGATTACGAGTTTGGCATATCCATTCATTTGTCACTCTGCTAATTTTAAAATTCCAAGAGATCACAAAATTCCAGAAAATTAGTGTTTGAAGACGGCATTTGATTAACTAAACAATATTTTAAAATATCTTTACAAAGTAGTACTGAATTGTGACGAAATAAGGATTTCATATTTTACACTAACAGTAAAAGTAAATGAATATCTAAACTTAGTTTTCATTTTATTTATGTTAAACAATTTACTCTCAATCTTGTCCAAGTGCAATATTAAGCAGTTTACAAATAAATCGATGATAAAAATGTATCATTATAATATCTTATACCACGGCGGCGTGCGGTGTCTTCCTGTTATAACTATACAGTAGTAATTGAAAATAAAAAATCTTTCATATTTAACATAATATATATATTTAATTAGTATCGTTAATTATATTTAAATTATTACTTTAATTACGTTACGTTATGATATGTTATTAATAATTATAGGTATAAACATTAAGTAAATTATAAAATAGTTTTACGAAAAAATATATACATTTTAAATATGATAGGACCTCGAGGGCTTTCGAGAAGACGTTGCAACAGTGTATTGATATTATTATATTTTTTTTATTTGTCCAAAACTTGTGTTATGAAATAGTAGTTGTGGATAGAACATCGACTGTCAATTTAACCTGCAATATATTATTTATGTACCTACTAGAAATGTAAGTTTTCAATAAAAACATGTTTTGGTCTTTTCGGTAGCTACGATAGATACAGGGTTTTAAAATTCGACCTTCACAGCTCTCCTAAACCACATTGTTCAAGGTTAACACCTATAAAAATTAACATGAGTAATTCAGATTATATTTTAAGAACCACTCTAATTAATATTTTTCCATGAAAATATTATATAGGTAGTAGGTAAAGTGGTGCGGAGCAATGAGCATGTCGACAAGTTAAATTTGTTAGGTATTTTATATTGACGTATAAGAAACACAAAGAATCAATAAAAAAAATTTATATAAACAAATTTGTCCAGTTTACAATTTTAGTGTAAGGCTTTTACTACTTTTTATTTATCTAATAAATTGTTTTATTTTTTTTTTTTTTACTTCGTGCTGTTTTATTCGATTTGTACATTTTCATAGAATTTTCTTTCTATTAGTATAGATAAAGCAGAAAATTAGAACATTTTTACATTGAGGTCACATAACTTCCCAATATGTCCCACTAGCCAAAAATACGTGAAATATCCCATGTGACTTGTGTACTTCTCTAATCAATTTGTATGTACTCAAGAATAACTCTATAAAGTGAAGTACATAATTTATCGTTCTATTTTTTTTTTGCCAAGGGAAATCAAATGGGTCGAACACTTGAAAAGTAATAATTTTATTTGATAACCGTTTAAAAGATGTTTTTGTCGCACAAAGCATTAGCATTGCAATCGCAGTGGTCCGTGAAATTTTTTGGTAGCGTTAAGCGATGTTTTCAACGTTCTTGAATTATTTACGTCTTTAAAAAAATATCAAGTAGGTACTGATATTGTACGAACTATTTACCATATAGTATAAGGAAACAAAAAATACGAAGTAGAAATAAAATGGCAAGGGATTAAATACTTTCTTTAGTTACGCTAATATCAAGCTATGGCGATTTTGAACTCTAAAATAGGTATTATTATTAATCGATATACCTACAACTACTTGATTTAATTTTTATTGTGTATTATTTTCTCATCTGTTAATTTATTTGATGTTTTAACTTGTATAAAACGTTAGTTATAAACTTTGAAGTGTTGATTATAATATTATATGCATGTAAGAAAATGATGAGAAAAACATAAACAATAGAAAAAATATAATGTTGTAACTTTTAATGATTATAGCTTAGAAACGTACGTGTAGATAGTATATAAAATTTTTAAGTAAAAGTTTTTATTTCAATTAAATAAAATATTGTGTGAAACCAATAATAATAGTCTAAATACATTTTTAAGATTTTTTTTTACTAAAATCTTAATTTTAAAAATTGGTTCAACAGTTTCTTTTTCTAATAGAAACTTTGTTAATACGTAATATAGAGAAAATCTGGTGAATGCGGTATTTCAAGTTAGTTTCTATAATACTTCCATTAAATCAATAAATTTATATTGGCAACCACATGATACTTTTAAGTTATGGTTTCAGTAAAATTTAAATTCATGAATAATATATTTTATGTTTATATTAACATCAAAATATATTTATTTATTTTTGAATAGTTTTTACCATTTCTCAATAATACAATAACGATGAATGATTCAAAAATTATTGCTACTCCGAGACTCGTAATAATGTTAAGCTCAAGCTTATTGGTCAATGCCATATATATGTTATACACTTAAGTTGTTGGGCATAATCCTAAAAGGGCTGAAGCACTTGCAATGAAATACTATTTGATAAAGCTTATAATTTTTTTGCACAGTCTCGTTTTTTCCTCTTGGGATTATATATAACAAGATGCCATAAAAATGCAAAAACCTATTACAGTTATAATAATTTTTTACACGGCTACCTGCTAAAGAACTAAATTTGAAAAAAGCTAATCATATTTAATTTTTTTCGTTCTAAAATTATCTTTTTTTCACATTGTAATTGCTTACACCAAAATATAAACCGAGCAATATCGAATGTAAAATTTAAGCAAATGCAAGAAATCAACAGTATTTGATGAATAGTCTGTACAACTTTTACTAATGTGACAGGTTTAATAAATGAAGTTTTCTTCATAGTATTCAGGTTTTTCCACTAGCAAACGTTTTCTAAACATATAATTTGCCTCCCCTTTCAAAAAAAAAAAAAGTGGAATTAAATGACATTTTATGATTTATCAAAATATTAAAACGTAATAAAATATCAATAATTCAGTTAATAAGTCATAATATTTTGTAAATCGAGTTCTTCTCTCAGCAGGTCTCAGGATTCTTTTTCAATTATAAAAATAAAAATGATTTGTAGGTATATGGTACAGTATTGCTATTTAATATAAACTCTGAAGTTGAATAATAACTCATATAATTTAATCCATTTTATTAAGATTTTTAATATATATATATATCAAACATAAAATGTTAAGAAACTGTAATGTGAAAACTGTTGTGGCAGTATACTATGAAGTGAAAATTGCCCACTAAAAAGTAGAATTTAAGTTTCAAATGTCTACGCAACGAAATTCGAACTTAAAACAATTATACTTATAATTTCGGATACTTTTTTTTACCTAATAATATTAAAAAATGTGTTTTAAAGTATATAATACCTACATGTTCCTACATAATTCAGACAATTTTTTATCATTTTAAATAAACTAGCTCTGTGTAAGAATCCATATCGATATGTAATATGGTCATACGGATAGTATTGGCTGCATGAACTAAAACCTAAAACTTCTTTTAGAACTATGGTATATACACACAAGTACACGACTATACGTATGTGGGAATAATACTCCTTACATTTCTGGGTATTGATTTCATCCAACAGAGCGTGTTTAGTCGTGTATAAGGTATCGTATGAGTATATAGGTATCATATTTTCTAAATAGTTTTCTAAATAGTTTCTAAATACACAACGAACGAAAAGCACGCTCTATGGGCATCATACTTTAAGTTATCGTGTTCTATACGTATATGATATGATGACTCTAAAATAATATATAATTAATATATTATATTGTGCGTATTAAAACTAAACAAATGCAATATTCGTTAAAGCTTTATTTGTTCAAAATGTTGATCATGTCAAATAAGAACTAGGTTTTTTAAAACCTTAGGTTTCCTATGAAAGTATTTTATAGCCACGTAAAATTAACATTTCAATTCACTAGCAGAATAAAAATTTAATTGAAAATTCAACACCTTATCTAGTTACAACTCATTAGCGTTAAATATGTTCAAAAACTTTAATCAATTGTTTTATAGTGTTCGATGTAAAAAAATATCAACTCGTCATGAATAATTTAAATAGGTACCACATATTCGTAGGTTTTAAGATGACTAATTGTTTAATCAACTGTGATTAAGATTTAAATTGTGTTTTCGTTTACATATTTATCTAAAGTACCTACGCCAATCTTAAGAAAAGCATTATTAATAATTATTTTATTGAATGTATGCTGAAGTTAGCAAAGTATGATACTATGATATAAACACATTTTGAAGTATACACACATCACATATATGTATTTATATACATTTTTTGATTTGTATTTCTAGAAAAGTTAAATAAATTTCTTAAAATGTTCACTTACAAATAATATTCACCAACATATTTATGTTTTGATAAATGTACAATAACATTTTAATATATGATAATTTTTTTTAGGCTTTGGTGTACATATTGATTTATTGAGAACGCACTTCTTTTAGTTAACATAATTATATTGTTTTTCACTGCACGATCACGATGTTAAAAAACAAATAAATAACATGGAGACTATAGCATAATAGTTATGTTATACGGTATAACTGGTTTTGAAAATAAACGACTTTCAGTTGGAAGATATGACAAACAAAACGCATAAGACATATTATTACATATGATTTAAATTTGGTTCAATTATGCGTTAATATAATTGCTTGGGTATATACAATATAATAATTAATAAATCAAATACAAATAGAAGATTTTAACATGCATTTATTATGCTGTGTTTCGTTGATAATTGACTTAAATAATGTAAGTTATAACTTGTAACAGTTGTAAGTATATACAATGAATTCGTGATTGGTAGTTCAACAATTATACACAATAAAGTGACCGTTTTATTCATCACTACAGTCATGCATCTACATTTTTTTACGAGCTTGTGATAAAAATGGGCTACCTGTAAACCAGTTTTTATAACTTAAAAGACGTAACATAAAATCGTATACACGTTTTGTAGTGGATAATATAATTGAATATTCATTTTTATATGATTGTCTTAGGTTAAGTGTGATACCTAATATTACATGTATATCAAAATACTTCACAACTTGTCGAGCTAGATCCTGGTAAATCTTTTAATTTTATTCACTTATATTATCACTTCAAAAAATTATATATATATACATATATACAGAGTGATTTAAAATTTATATTTCGACCATTTTATTGATTCAGAATAGAGAAAATGTATGATACGAAAGTTTTTTAATTTAAAAACATCTTAAATGATTTGTACATTTTATAATTGTTTACAATATTTTAGGAGGGTTTTGAGCGGTCAACTTTAGAAGTTTATAAAAATATAAGCTTTAAATATATCTCAAGCTTAGAGTTTTGCATTAATTAATGTTGTTCAAGCATTAAAATGTATAAAAAAAATGTATCCATATTATGTTTGCAAAAAAATTTTAGGTTACCATTTGAGTTTCTAATGTTGACCCCCTAAAACCCTCCTAATATATTGTAAAAATTATAAAATATACAAATTATTTCAGATGTTTCTAAATCAAAAAACATATGCATTATAATACATTTTTTTGTATTTTGAATATTTATGTGATAAAATCGCTGTAACATAAATTTTGAATCGTCCTGTATATATAAATTTAATATCCCAGTTGTTTCGAAATTAATTTGAAAAAAACCGTTTAAAGCAATTTTATAAGCAACGCTGATGATGTAGATAATATGACTGTGATCATTAATGTTGTTTTGATCGAACCACGATTGTCGATTCATATAAGGTTTTCAGAGATCAATTGAACAATACTGAACAGTCTTATAATTGTAATAACTAATATGTCAATAGCTGAACAAATTGTTGTATAGAAGAGTTTATAGGTATTACTTTACAACACGGCAGTTGAAATAGAAAGAACGCGTAAATGCATAAATCGAACATTTTTAAATACAGCGTGAAAAATAAAAAATAATTGTTATTTATAATATGCCGAATACCACAATTTGACAATTTTACCATTTTAAAGCCTTGAACCTTCTTACTTTTAACTAGAAATTGAAACAAATAATCCAATATAAGTTATTAGGAAACTTCTCGTTTTAAAATGCTATACATTATGTTACCGTAAATAATGTGTATTTTCAACATCGTACGAGGACGAAATACTGAAAGTGATCATAGTAATAAATATGGGAGTGTATAATAATTAGAAAACAAATATTACAAAACTTCATGATATCAAAAAAAAAAAAAAAAAAAAAATAGATAATAATAATACCCGATAATGAAAAGGACGAGCATTGTATTTGTCTACTCACCGTAGTTTACAACATAGTTATATATTACGTATAAATAATATTAACACTATATTAGCGGAGCGTTTTCCTATTGTTGAAAGTAAACACATTCGTCCGTCGTTCAATATGCGAATAATTTACAGTGTCCAATACAGCTTAATTGCTCATTAGGGGTTTTGCTAGCTATTGATTCGAATTTTTAAAAGGAGTATTACACGATTTTCTACTTGTCCTCTCAAAATTGTTATAAGATCTTCTATATTCGGATTATTGTATAATAACGGAGGCTAGTCTTAAAACATCGTGAACCAGTGCTAGTCATTCGTAGACGTTTTTTCCCACTTACTTTAACCGACTAAAATTATATACGTATAACACTATACCAGCTTAGGTACTATGAGAAATTTATTTTTTAATATTAATAGTAAATATATGATACATGATGATTTCGGTAAATACTAGGTGATAAAATACAATTTATTTACATCATGATTTATACTGTAAATATTTTGTGTACAATGTACATTATATAAATATAGTATTAATTTATAGTTGAAATTACTAATTTATTGTAAGTTTGACTTTTAGTAAAATATATATTAAATATATATACCATTGATAAATAATTTGATTATATTATTAAAATGTAAAATAGTCTCATATTATTAAAATATAAATACATAACATATAGGTAAGTTAACTATTCAGATATACGTGTAGTTTAATTTCATAACCGTAAGAATTATCATAATTTATATAATATACACATAGTATACTTATCAGTTATTATAATTATCACACACATATTTAGTAAATTTTTAAATATTATGTGTAATAAAACTTGAAAATAATTTATGTTAACCTGATTAATTTAATGCTATCATACCATGAACATATCACACCTTTCTACGATACGCAAATCTAATTTATAAGTTATAAAATCAATAATATATCAAATTATATTACAATTAGTAAAATTTCAATTAGAAAAATACTAGGTACACTTGAGACCTACTATATAGCATAACGTTTTTCTAGAGTTTTCATAAAATTAATTTTCGTATGCATTAAGTTTAACTAACAAGTTTCAAATCTGTTAATGGTACCTTCTTATTGTTTAATGTTCATGAGTACTGACTGTTAATGGGTTAAACAATAATATTACTTATTGCGTTTATCGAATATTTAAGCATTTAGCAACAAGTTTTCAATGACAGTTGTATCAATTGATATGGGACTTACCTATAATATACGTTTGATATCTATCACTAAATAATACTATATAAATTGTTTAACATAATGTTATGATAAACATTGTTCACCAAACAATTATTAAACTCTATATTATTTATAAAAATGCATATGATTTAATATTTTAAATTTAGAAAATATAATAACTTAATAACATCCACTCAAAGTCACCATAATAATTTCAATAAATAAAAACATTGATACAAATATTTACGATAACGAATAACTCGTACAAAGATCGTTTGTTATGGCTTATGAAATTTGATTGTACTGACATTCAATATTTTTCTCTCCCCGATTGTGTTTCAATTAGATGTAATTTACTCTAATTGGAGCATACATTTTTTACGTAATCACCCATCGTCATCACTATGACTTTAATAAACGAGTTTTTGCACAATTTTAAAACATATAAATACATACGAGCAAGTATATAAAAATGTTATACTCAACAAGAACACACCTTTATGCCGGTAGGTGTGAATTATCACTTTATATCTAGAATAAGTAGGCTTTGTATTTTAAATTATAACTTTCCAATTCATAATAATTTAAATTAATTTACAATCAAAAAAACCCGTAAGACTAAATATGATTATTAGGTATCAACATTTGTTTTTATTAGTGGTCTTATTCTTAAAACAACAAAATTATGATTTATGATAAACGTAATATACCTACGATTGTCATTATGCTATTGAAAAAATAATAACATTAATTCGATTCGTGTTAGCTTTTGGATCTGAAAAAAAGTTCGGTTTAAAAGGAATATTGTTATTTTTTTCTTTACATTCCTAACATGAAGATATAAAATATTATTCATTATACATACAGTGTCTATTTATTTCTAAACGCCAACAGTCGATGTTTTTGATACCTTTATTATAGGTAGGTATTGGTTATTTTTTTTCACAAGCTCAGCAGACTATTTCTTTGCCAAGACAATGCGTTAGTAATTACTAGTATTGTAGAACGTGATTCCAATGAAGCATAGAAAAACAAAAGGATGACAATCATGAAAAAAATAAATACCTCAGCAGCAGAGCTACTTTAGTAGCTTCATCAAACAACCTGTTCTTATCTCATGGATTCCCAGACACTGCCCTACGTCATTTAGCTTATTGCTGTCCTTGACTTAAGAGGGTATAACAATAAAATGAATATAGTAAAACCATTCCAATTCACAAACGAGTTTTTTTCAATTTCATAATAACATAAGTTTAACGGCCGATATTAATAATAAGAGTGCGAAAAAAAAACAATATGTTAATCATTTCTGATATTTAGGGTAGTTATTTTATAGTTATACTGGATTATTAGAATGATGTTTTATCTATTTTCAAGTCTAAAATTAATAAATTGGTTCAAATAAGTAGTAGTGATTGCTTATTATTTTGTTATAGTTTTCCATTCATTTGAAACAACTGATACAACCAAAAATTCTAGTTTGAAATATAAAAACTAAACTTGAATAAATCAATCCAAATATAAAACATGAAGTAGGTATAAATTGTCATATTTGTAATCATTATGTTTCATTATCGTACAAATGTTGTGGGTTTACTTCAAGGTTATTAAATTATCAATTACATAATATACCAGGTACTTATAAAATTTTCATTACTAAACAATTTTACTAAATCCTTATTATTTGATCTAGAAATACTAGTTTGATTGTAACTTTATATTGTTCGTTATCAATTGCAGAACATGCAAATATGTGGTTTAACGTTTGCAGAACATAAATAAATATTAAATAAAAATTACAATTATACATGGATTTTCTTAAACTTTTTAAACTTAAATACATAAAATATAATGACTTTTATAAATTTAATAACAAAACATTTTTTTTTTTAATACTTAATTTAAATTCTAAGGTTATATATATATTGAATAATAGAAAAAATTATTATTCTATAGTAACATTGTATTTTACAAGTGTTTTTTAGTATATTTTAATTTATAATAAGGTTAGGTATATTATTATATAAGTACATAATTTATTACAATTTTTGGTTTACATGATGTACGACTATATACAACCAATACATAATGCCTAATATACCTATATATTTAAATATACGCATGTCATCAAAACAGAATATGCAGTAATTGTATACACTATACACATATGACATATAATATTAAGATATTGTTGCAAGTCTAAGAATTAATTTAAACATTTTGGAAATTAAACAAAATGGTCTACAAACCTTTAAATGTTAATTTTCGCAAGCTGTGTAATTCCTAAATTAAAATAATCATACATATGAACTACGATTTAAAAAGAAAATAAAAGCTAATTTGTAGTTTATTTTATCATAGATAGTAACCTCCAAGGCTATAAATACTAGCTCATATTAATATGAACATAGTTAGTAAAAATATCAAAATATAATTATGTTTGTTGAGTTTAACCTAAATAAATATATTTTTATAAGGCATCTACCAGATGTGTTATGTACTTATGTGTATTAGACGAAGAATAACACAAAGTTTATATTATATTAACGCATATAAAAGTAATATTGTTGTAAGTAACTAGTTTTTAACATTCCACCAAAGTTATATTTTAAGGCAAAATAATTACAATTACTAGGTCATTAAATTTGTTGTAATCACATCATCATAATTATTATTAAGTATTCGCGTGGATGAATAGTATTATGTTTTTAATGACCTTGTTTGGTTAAATAAAAATGATTACAGTCCTTATTATTAGAAATTTTCATATGGCGTCGAGTAATAAAAAGATACCACCCGAATTTTTATTAGATGCTTTATAAAGTGCTCTAAATCTGCCTTATTCCACATTTTTATAACATTTTAACTTCATTTTTTTGTTAGACAATTATCAATGTTTTCATATTATGCCCTTCTAAAATAAAGACACATTTCTATTATGGAATTGACCTGTTCCGGTCATTTTCTAGTTGTTTCGCTTAGTCATCTAGCATATGCCATTTGTGGTAAAAAAGATATATATACTGAATAAAAACAAATAAAAAAACATATTTTATTAAGGTTTTTTGACAATACTTAGTGGTTCAATAATAATCCTTGAAATATTGTATTAAAAAAAGAAGAAGAAATTAAATTAAAAACTAATAGGTAGGTACTATGATATTTAATAGTAATTTTACGGTTATTAATTTTCTTGTAGTATAGGTAAATATTGTAGATAACAGTGGATAGGCCATAGGGAATTAAAAACTATACACTACGTGGAGGTGTTTTTTTTTTTTGAGAAAAATAATTTCAAGGTTAATTTTTTTAGAGGTTAACACTTTATAGATGTATTATTTAAATGTCACAATGTCATTATTGCATATTGCAGTAAAAATAGTTTTCTATTTCATAATTCATAATAACGTTTCCGTTATAACATATATTCTCAAACACACATTGTTGCAATGGTATACAAATTATGGTAGGGCATAATGTCGAACAAAACGTAGTCTAAATGCTAAGTAAAACAACTGATATGATTTATATTTAATTTATCAGCTTAAAATGTGTATTAATTAATCGTCTGGTTGGCATATACATATATATTCATTAAAGGGCGAATATAACGTTACAACTAATATATACTAGTAATCAACCGTCACAATCAGGTCAAAAACAAAAAGAGTTCCAAGATTTTTAAAAGTAATTGTTAGTTTTCAACTATTATACTATCTATAATGAAAAACATCTTTGTTTATACTTACAAAATACTTTTTTATGTTATTATTTATAATCTATTTTAGAGCAATAACTTCCAATTTTTTAATTCCAATAACACGGATCATAATTCATAGGTAATATATCGAAGGGTATAATTTTTTTGTGCATTAAATTTTAAACATACTTGCATAAATATTATATATTATACAATATATTTATACACGTTTTAAACATTAATGCAATAATTTGTTTAAAAATTCTAAGTTATAAATTATTTATGTTTGATTTAAATTATATTATTTTAATAATATATTTTTGAATTAGTTATCACTCATTACTCATTATTATAAATACAAATCGAACTGCATCATCATGAAAGGTGAATACTGCATCTTGGTATATTTTTATTTTAATACAGTATAAGTAATCATTTACTAATTATTTTATGACATTTTAATCAGGAAACGACCTATTATAACTAACTCATCTGTGCTTTATAGAAACAAGTCTGTAAAATACTGGTTTTAGATTAATGCTAACTCAAAGTGAAAATGGTGATATTGCAGATGATAAGAATAGCGAAATTTTCGATCAAAAATTGCGTAAATCTTGTTGACATTTTAACACTTGGTAGACGAGTCTATTACGGGCCGATAAACAAACGAATTTCCAATGCGAATTTGCATAATAACGTTGAGATTAATTTATATACATTTTTACAAATTAACATATGTCTTCATAATGTTTTTATTTAATGCATAACAATTTTGATTTAATACATTTAAAAAATCAACAAAAAAGAAAATACACCTGAGAGTTCCCCAAGGAATCATTTGGATGACAACTGTGTATTTAATTTTAATGTTTCAAAATGTCCTTCCGAAGATGCAAATAAGAGTATTTTTAATAAAATAAATAAATATCAATTATAAATTTGTTTGTTTTTCGTAATGTGTTATAGGAACCCATTCGTCCTAATTTAAAGTTTATAATTCTATCCTTAAAATAATAAGACAATGATAAAATATAACATATCTTATAATTTGTAATGTATAGATAAATTAAAACTTGGTCATTTTATTTTACATGCTTTCTTAAATAATAGTTATAAATTAATAATTATATTAGTTGGAAATGATTGTTATATTATAGAATATACTATATACTATATATATATAAGGTAAATAAAAAATATAAACAGAGCATTTATTATCTCGAAAAAGTATTAATGTTTCTGAACATTTTAATTTTAATTCCTAAGCAAAATATTTTTACTGGGAATTTCGTTATATAAAATCGAATTTCAACCGAGTAATTAAATATTTATAAGTTATAACTTACAAATATTTAAAAACTTAAAGTTAAAATTTTTTTTAAATAATAATAGTGCTAAAATTTCCCTATATAGTTCACAAAAAGCATATTATGCCATAAAATAATAAGTAGGTATACCTAAGACCTAGCTATGCCTATATAAGCCTATTCTTGTTAAATTTAATATTTCCCGTGTATTTATAAATTATAGTTTTTAATAATAAATTGCATAACGTAAGTCGTATGAAATACAAGGTGATCCATTTAACGTAAGATACTCATTATTTCAAAAAGAATTTAAATTTTTGGAAATATTTTTGTTACATGGTATGAAGTCATTACAAAACAACATTTTTCAAAAAAATTTATTTTTTAAGTTTTTTACTTTTTTGAATTGCAACATACAATTTTAATTTTATAATCTAAAGCAGAATATATTTCTAAGTATTTTGATATATAAAAATCGAATTTTGAACAAGTAGTTTATGAGTTATAAATATTTGAAGTTAAGATGAACAGTGTAGAGTGGTATGCAGGTACTCCGCAAAATGTTGGTCCACTACTATCGGGTGTTTAACATGAATTATTCATAAAAAGTTAAATAATTTTATTTTATATATCTCAGTAAAACGTCCAATAAATTTTACTGACCTATAAACGTGTTGGTTGAAATTAAAAAAAATTTAAAAACACAAGGTAAATTGTTTAACACTCAATATAAATGACATCACGTTTGATATAAAATAGGTAACTAATCAAAATAACAATTATGCCGACATTGGCAAGTGAATAAAAAAAAATCCTACAATTGGCACCTATATAATGACCAACCCTTAATAACTACCTATAAAGAAATATTTATTATATTCAGTACTCTGGTGGCAATCGCCACATATTATAGAATATTTAGTTAGCACTATTTTTTTTTTTGGAAAATGATACTTGAACACAATTTATTTTATTAATTATATTCTGAATAGTTTTGACTTTAGAGTTATGTTTTATTGTTTTGTTATTTTTATAATTTTGTATATTTTTCGAATATGCAGGCTCTTTTAACTTTATTGACTCTAAATATCTAAAGTTTATCTCTATCATAATTTTATAAACAATTTTCAGAAAGTGAGATTTGTTTTTATTATTTAATTGGTTATACGCCCGAATCGAACGAACACAAACACTGTGTTTTTATGAATGTCAACTAAAATACGTGAAAGACGAGATATATAAAAAAAAAATCAGTCATGTCCGTGTCATCATTTCCTTCCGCTCCTCAGATGCATACACATAGACAATGTTACATTGTTGTAGAGATTTATAATCCGGATTTGTCCAAAACAAACGGACACTACAAAAAAAAAAATTAATAAGAAAATGCGAACGACCGTTAATGGAGTGCGACTGATGATCGAAAAAAATCTATAAACGGCAGCAAGAATAACGATGACGGAAGGTCGTCAACACCGCCGCAGCACTGCATCACGCATGAGTCTCGCCCTTTCCTACTACTGCGGTTGCTGCCGGCTGCTGTTTTTCTGTCTTATAGGATCAGTCGACATTTTCATTTTTTGATATTTTTTCGACATTCTGTTTTTAATTATTATGCGTCGACAAAACGTGCACGATTCGGATGGTCAAAAACATTTTTTCTCTTTCCTCGACACGCCGCATACACACGACGTCATAGACTCCTGAAAGTACACCGACCCCGCCACGCCGTGGTGTTCTACACGACGAGTACGTGCCTAACACAAATCAATATCCTCAGACTACAAATATTATGCATTTTGAATATTATATTATGTGTTGTCATTCGATACGTCATTGAAGATAAAAAAAAAATTATAAGTGTGATGATGTGGTGGGTTTCGAGTTCTGAAACTCATATGTATTTTTTAGCTGATATGTAAACTTATCTGATTATTCCGACTTTTATATAGCATATAGAAATAATGATTCGAAAAAGGATCAATACGGTTCAAGTAAATACTGCAACCTTGTATAAAAGTTAAAAATTTGATTTTTGCTCATTACAACTTTTTTTATGTACATGATGCGTAATACACACACAGTAGTTGACAAATATTCCAGGCATAGACATAATTCTCGTGAATTTTGAAATTCTTATTATGCACATATTATTTATAAAATATTGAATGCATTCTTCATAATTTATGTTTTATTTTGTGTAATATTTTACAATTTACAGAAAATATAGTGATTTATTTAAAAAAAAAAGTATTATTCATTCCCTGACTACAATAACTAAAATATAATTTTAGAGTCTGAAAAGTCTAAAAATAAAATTAATTAATATTATTACACTAAATTAATAATAAATAAATCAATTGACATATGATAATATTGTTATAAATTATTTTAATTATTTTATATATATAATTAATAGTCTTATATATTATATATATACGTTACACGGCATGTCAAGAAATAGAAGTTAAAATATATTTCAAACGTATTTTTTTTTTTAATTTTACGAGTTAATATGAACATTGTATACTTATATAATAGAGTGTCTATCAAATCTTTTGGTATTACGCTAAATACGCGTAACTAAATTACGGTTAAAAGGTTAACGGAATACATGTTTTAATACATTTATACAATGCACTACTGCAGGAAAATAAAAATACATTATTTTTCACACGGTCATTTTTTAATGCAGTTTAAGATTCAGACATTCGGTTATTTTACTGTAGTAACAGTACCTACTAACTATAATTGTGCCACATTTTAAACATACGTTAATTAAAATTATAAAATACAATAGGTATAGATACCAGTAGTATTAATTATACTTACTCTTACACACGTAATATACCTTTAGGTACAACTGATTTTTGTTTTCATTAAAATTATAATCAAGTATGATTTTCCTTACATTATCCTACCTATACCTACCATATGGTATGTTTTTTATCACATTTTTAATGACATGTTGGCTAATTATTTTTCCTTAAAATTAAACTTTTATTTAGCACTAGCGATTATTATATCTTGTTTATTATTAATAGCTTATATTTTAATATAGTAAAATATAATATTAAATACATTACACAGGTACTATACTTAAAAAGTTACCATTTCGTAAATATAAAATAAATGGAAATTTTAATACTTGTACATTGTATAAAATTAAATGAACCATTTTTGAAGGATTACAGTATTCTTATAGTTACTAATATTATATAGGTTAGACATCACCTATACTTAGCTGTATAAGTATATCATATTTTAATTAATACCTGACAATACTTCCTGGAGGCCACAGAAGTATTGACACATGTGACACGATGTAGGTACCTAATTGGTTTAACTGCACCCAATAACGTTATTATTTAGAAAGTCACAAAGGCAGAAAAGTTCCACATGCATAGTTCTAATAATATATATAAGTATTTATTAATTTATCATGATCGAAGCTACTGAATTACTAAATATTGATGTAGTCGGCAGTTTTCTAATATCCTTTTATATATAAATAAATTAATTAACTGGATAATAATCTACTAGACGTGTAAATATCTGAGTAAATGTAATATACGTGTTTATGTGTTTGCTTTTGCATTCTGAATAGAATTTACTTAGATCTTACTTTTACTATTTCTATCCGGGACCACACGGAATTGGTTTATTATTATTATTCATTGACACACGCGCTTTGGGCACAAGGTGAATGAACACTATTGTTGTCCGAAAGTAACACTATACACATACATAGTGTTCATTTAATGGACAAAAAAACGCTGTTTAAAATATTTTGCAGCTGAACACAATAGAGAATTCATCTTCCTCGATCTGTCTTCAAGGCTTCTCTATATACTTTAGAATATAGACAACAATTAATTCAAGGTGCGCTTTTTTTTTTTTTACTATGTAATGCGTAGTTTTACATTTATAATCTCATTTTAATATTCATTTAGGTCATAATATATAATATATATATTACAAACCGAAATCAATTTTATTATAACAACTGAAAAAAGTTGATAAAATCATACTTGGATAATTATCTTAAAATAAACTTACCACATAAGCAAATAAGAAAACAATAAGGCGAAAAAAAGCCAAAAGTAAATGATGTATAAATATTAGATTTTAATACAATAATAAACCGGAAATATCCGAGACGTCTTAATTACTTCTAGGATTGTTACAAAGGGTATATCCAAACTAGTTTTCAGAAACAAAATCATATAAAAATTAAAATCTAATACCAAATCGGTATAGATTTTAAAAGCAATTTTCCTTACAATTCTTGTCTTTTTTAATTGGAAGATATCAAGCTGTTAGCGTTGATAACAAATTAAGTAATTTATTGGGAATAAACGATGGTGTCCTACAAAATACCGTAATAGGTTCTCTATTCTTTATAATCTATACAAATGGTTTATTTGGTTCAAATTTAAATACTGAAATTATTAACTTTGTAGGTGACACGTTAATTTTGGTTAATGGTACCTGGAATAGTATAGCTATATAAAGTTATTAGGCTATGTTTACCTTATAGAAAACTAATAACTAATTTATTAATAATTTAATGGAATTTAATTTAAGTTAATCAAAGTATAATATGTATTTTGAGATTTACAATAATAAAAGTTTAATAAATAATCCATTAATAATACATTACTCAAATTGCAATTGATATTTATTACCTTGTGGTGATATTTGATAGCAATTTAAACAATCGTACAGAACTCCAAAGTTTTAGTTGAAAATTAAGGAAATATATTTTACTTGATAAAGGGGCAAAATTTATTTTTGCATATTGTGGCAGCGTGATTTATATAATTTTACATTATTGTTAATATTCCAAAATCCTAAAAAAATTGTCATGTTAAGTTTTAAAAACTGTCCGAATGATTTATTATAATTTAATTATAAAGATAAAAATTTCGATTTGAAATCATATTTTAATATTAATAAAATGCCATATTTTAAAGCTCGTATATACTTTAAAAACCACACAATAATTATAATAATTGGCATATGTAAGTATAAAAATAATGATAGAGTAAAATTACAAGAATGGTTATTCTGTGAAATAAATACTTTGGTGATTAAGTAACTGCTTACTACAAGTTCTAACATTCTATTAAATACAATACTATTATATAAATTATTAAGTATTATAAATATATATTCAATATATAATTTTACCATGTCATAATATTATAGATACCTAGCTGAATATGCAAAGACAATAGATACCTATGTATTTTATTTTTGGAAATAGTTGGGTTTTTGAATTATTAAGAGGTAAATAATACTTTATCTACTTTTGATAATGCCACATCAATTATAGTTATTTTAATATTACAATCTTTACGAATAAAAAAAGGGCTTAACATTTTTCAAAAAATATCACAATATTTGTATTGCTTATGGGTGTGATAGCTATAATACTTATTAGTTAGAATATTATCTATATTAGATTATTTAATATTCAAAACTATTCGTTTAATTTTTTAACTTTTCACCTATCAGTACAGTAACTACTGCATGGTGCTCAAATAAAAATATATAAAAACACGTAGGTATCTCTATAAGATAAAAAAACGTACAGTTCCTTCTTTTGAACTATTTGCCATTATATAAAATACTCTAAGGCATTGAATTAAATTTTGTTTTAAACAACGAATTTAAATATACTTTGATTATATTACGTAAATAATACATATCTTACGTAAGATAAAAATAAGATAATACATAGAAGTGTAGTGTATTAATTTAAAATAGCATACATAGCTTAATTGTAATATAGACACATTTTTAAATAAATGTTTGATTTTTAAAGATTTTTTTTTTAATTTAAATATATTTTCAATTTGTACTTTAATTTATTAATCAAAATAATTCGATTTGATTAAAGGGTTAACATTTCTAGACTATTCTATAACATCATCTAATTATAGTGGTTCAATTTTTTACATTTATGTAAAAAGTTAAAATATATTAGATACAATAATCTTAAAGCAACGATGAACTTACCTATCTAATAATATTTTAATACTTAGTAATGTAATTTTATTTTTAATATAATATGTAAATTAACTGCTAAAATATTATATTTGTCTAACTGTATATCTATCTACTAACAACTAACATTACATCAAACTTCAAATTATCATACATTGAATATTCACACAAATGTTTATCACCTACTGATTAAACACTCACTTTAAATAGCCAATCATAATCATATTGTCATACATACCTATAATAATCACATGAGGGATAAGGTGCACAACATTTTTATAACGCTACATTGTTGAATTTTCCCTTTTCAATTATTTTGTGCTTAATACATTTTTACAGATTAATGAATAACTAGATACTTTCATCGTATAACTGTGTAAGGCAATGAAGACAGAAAAAAATTAAGTATTACAAAATGATTTATTTAATAATTAATATATGTGGATGGCACGGTTTAATAAACTACGAG
The DNA here is from genome assembly GCA_014851325.1 of Pentalonia nigronervosa. NCBI lineage: Eukaryota > Metazoa > Arthropoda > Insecta > Hemiptera > Aphididae > Pentalonia > Pentalonia nigronervosa. The sequence continues at coordinate 9,465 of JACXSJ010001965.1, read as the reverse complement.
TCACGAAATGTCGATATTTTGGTGCTATTATAAATATTACGACAGTGAATTATTAAATATACCATAAACAATTTAATCACTATAGCTTATATTTCATAATACTTTATAATTTCATAAAATTGCAATAATTTACATATTTACAATTTACCCGCTACTTAGTTGGATAGAATTTTTTTATATTTGTAATGATAGGAAGCAATTATTGTAATTTATTTACTAGAGAAACAAATTATACCAAACTAGAATTTATTTTATACCTATAAACCTATAGATATTACGACAATACAACTTAATATATAAATAATATGATATCGTAAAAATAATGAAAAAAAAAATAATAAATAAATAAATTATGTATACTGTTCGAAAAAATCAGTTGACATTTTGATAAGTTAAATAAGATTGAAGAAAAATTGTAACCATCAATCATTATAAAAAATCCCTTATTCATAGTATATGTACTAATATTTACATTGATATTGGGATTGCTGTTGATTGTGAAATAATAAATCCCGAAATAAATTAACATTTGATTATAATAATATTATCAAATTCTATTTTAAATGAAAACAAGGGGGGGAGGGCGGGAGTGCTGATTATTATGTTAGGAATCCGATTATGCTGTGATAGTATTATGAGTCTTAGTTTAGGCTGCGAAGATGCAATATTGGCTTTCCAGTTTCTACCAATAAGCTATAATGTAAAAAAATAAGTTGGCTTAGGAGAAATCGAAAATTTGACTAAAATATTGTAAATAATATTTATTCCTACATTTGTATGTTAAACCTACATTTTACCAGTGAGTAGTATATTTGAAGGAGACCGATCTTCCCCTCCCCCCCCAATTAGAACCAACTAATTTGTTTCTATATAGATATATAATATATTATGTTAGGGGAAAACTACGAATTTTTAATTAATATTATATTTTATAAAATTAAATTTTCAAATATGAAAAAAAGAAAATATATAATTGAATTTATAATATAGTATTAAATAATAATATTCTTACTTACTTGTTATATTCTTTTACAGCTAGGTAGTATTTATTATATAATATTATATTTCCTTATATTATAAAATACAAGCACAAAATTGGCCAGAAGGTATATATCAAAGAGCCTATACCTATAAATACATATTTAAAAAATAGTATGTAATATTTACCTAAAATGTATAATAATTTTAATGCCCATCCACTATAAAGCTATGTCAAAAATGCGACTACATAATCCAAATACAATTTACGATTTTTTGTATATAATTTAATAATTTCAAAACTAATTTATAAAACTTTCCTATAGGCAATATATACCTACTTAGTAAGCATAGATTTTAAATAAAAAAAATGACCAAATACAATGTCATGAATAAATAACCTTTGGCTTGATATTATAAATTTATAACAGCATAGAAATACAGGATTGCATAACAGTTTGATACAATTATGGTGCATTAAAATTTAAAAATTAACAATCCACTCATGGGTTAGGTACTTACCATATTACGTATATAGTTGATGTTAGTATATCATTAAATAAAGCAGCTTAATCAAGAGAGGCTGTTTAATATTTTAAGATACAATTTTTACATTTGTATGACCATTAAAAAATGTAAATTCTAATATAGATACATCAATAATAAATAATAGTGTTTCGAGTGTTAGTACCTACATTCATCGAACAATAATAAACTTAACTTTTTTTAATTGGTAGACATACCTGCCATTTAAGAAATAAATCGTAAGTTTTTTGTTTCTATATAAACTATACTTACATTTTAGTATACTTCAATAATATAATATATACTATATATAGGTAGGCAAAAATGTAATGGTACTACGGTTAATTATATTCGAATGCCTAAAATTATAAATCAAATTGTTATAAATTATAACAATGATTCTGTGATTGCCATGAACTATTTCGATAAAATAATAACTTGAATACAACTCGTACGTCTAGTACCCGCGTCCGACGTAATCGTATTGTTATCATCTCGGTGAGTACCTACTGTAGGTAGCGAATTACACAACTGGTCTACGTCATTTGCGTGGTTTTTAAATTTTTATCATTAGCCATATTATCTCTTATCACGGTAAGCGCTTTGTAATTGATTTATGATCAAAATAGGCAAATGGCGTGTGTGCAAAACGCGTACTAATAAAATATCCAAGTGTAAATTTCACATATTAAAAGCACAACAATGCCTGTACCTATCTCCGAGGAAAAAAACAACAACAATAACGATATAATGCCCAGAAATACCTTATACGCCCGTCTGCAGTCTACATATTGTTATTATTAATATTATCTTTTGATCGTCAACCGTATGCCGATCACTATATTGTTAATATTTTCCACGCCGTAAAATGCGCGTATTAACGCGGTGCGTATGAACGACACCGAGGCCGGAATATTAAATGGGCGGAAAGGCGACGGAATTCGCGAACACGACCGCATCAGAAAATCGCTAACATTGTACAATAACAAAAAAAATAAATAAAAATAAAATAATTATTGGGCATTTACTTTCAGCACTCGGGGAAGGGATAACGCATCCCTCTAATCCGTCGCCACGACCGCGGTAGGCGTATAATATCCAAATTTGAACGGCTCACCGATGACGCGGCGCGCACACACAGACGACACGCGCGCACACGGGACACGCCGTGGATGGCTCAAGCGCGGATTTTTGATCTGACGCGATACATATTTTGCGAAAAGAATTTTCGAAACCGGTAGCGAATTAATTTGGGTCCGAGGACGTAGAAAAAACCGATTAAAAAAAAAAAAAATATGAAAACAAACAAACAAACCGGCGAATAAACTGGCGTCGCGCGGACTATTTTAGATAATAATGTTATTATTATACGACACACGCGGAAACATGCACACCGACGCAGAGCACGCGCACAAACGAGAGAACGGCGTTCGACTGAAGCCGGTGCACGCCGCGGCAACGTTCCGTGACCGGTGGACGGGCGGGCGGGCGGCCGGGCAGTTGGTCGGTCGGCCGTTTTGTAACGAACATTTTCGCCTCTCTTATTAGTTACTACCTGCCTATAGGTAGTGCCTACTATGTGCCTTCCACGGTCGCAGTCGATGGTTCTGCCGTTGGCTCCTATTCCTACCTTCGGCCTATCTGTCTTCAATCCGAACAACAACAATGAAAATAATAACAACAACAACAATAACAATACGTGTGTTTATAGTGGAGGTAGTGTAATAATAGTACGAATAAGTGTAAACAATATATGGTTTGGTCATATGTGGCCATATTTCACACGTGGTGGTCGGTGCGCTCCACCTATTTATAATAATTATAAGTATATACTGTGTGAAGCGGATATAGGAACGAAAAAAAAGAGAAGGAAAATCTTGATACAAATTATGCACTTACATGTCTCGAGTATATAATTAATATACATTTAATACCTACTCGTTGTTTTAAAAAGTGATTAAGTACAAACATTATTAGAAAATAAATTATATCGTAAATACTGTTTGTGTGACTTAAAAATTATTACATCTTTTTATGACTTACCGAACAAAAAATAATGGGTCTTTGAAATAGAAAAGTGTTACTTTCCTTTGTATCCACATCTGCATCCATAAATAATATTGTCTACGACGATCTGAGCCCGCAATCAAATTTTTATAATATTTCACTAAGTTAATAATATTATATGTTATTGATTATTATATTTTAAATTGTTATCATGACTTAAAACGTGAAAACGACTCAAAGCGTTCTTTCGACAGGGTACAAGTGTGGATTTTTATTATTCAATAATAATAACATATAATTACGATCAGTGTTTAGTTGTAAAAAAGCACAGTGTTATTTTTAGGTAATATTAATATTATATTTGATTTTTTTTTTTAGTTATGTGAAGGCTACATCACCGTATATAAATTCACAATTTACATAGTCATTTTACACAGAAAAATTATACATAATTATACACCGTCGTATAATATATATATAATTAGTTGTATTTTTCTTGTCGCGTTCATAAACAGACATTATTATACATTTATATTTTTAAGCCAACTCAAAATGCATTTAAATGACAAATCGATTTGGGTAATATATCCACCGTTTATTTTATAGTGATGTTTTGTGTTTTTGAAACGCCTTACTTAAAAAAAAAAATAATAAAAAAATCCATAAAAGCAGAAGGAGATATGCGGACATAATAAGCACGTTATACCACCGTATACCGTCCATTAAAATAGCACTGCATGACGTTTAGGATTGATAACATTATCATTCCAACGGGGAAAATAGTAGGCAGGTATTGAGCTAGATTGTGTGTAAATAATATTATTAAAATAATGTCTTGAAATCATATTTTATCGCACTATTACAATACTATATTTTGCGTTATCACGTCGATTGAATTAGAAAACATTATAATATAGGTTATTTATTATATTAGATCACGGGGTGTCGTGAAACGGTTGGTATATTTTACTATATAGATATGGGTAATACCTAAATGTTGAGAAATATTACGCCGGCAAGTAAGAGGTATGTGCACGCAGTTTATATCCGTAAATATACGCGTCATCATTGCCGAATAATAACCATTGACGTCATCGTGTCTCGGGAATTCGGGTGGAAATAAAAAACCGTTAAAACTTCCTACCCTGTGGAACGATACAGGACAGGTGATGCATTCAGGCTGTTGGATAATATAGCGACGGCGCTTGGAATAATAATAACATAACGAGAGAATGGGCGATGAGTGCACCAGACCGACGACGCCAAGACGACGACGACGACGACGGTGAACGATTATTTATATTTTATACGAGTAGGTATATAACGTCATACAGAGTGTTCCGCGGAGATTTTACCGATTTAGGTGATGAGATAATTTAAATTCTTCATTCCACTATTTTGAATTAATAAAATATCTTCACGGGCGTCGTCCCATTATATTATTGTAATTTAGGTACAGCGTATTATTATAATATCGGTACGGGTATACTAACTATTCGTGCGTTATTTTGACACACAGTACATGGGTGTACAGGGCGATCAAAAATATTATTTATAGCTGTTATTATTATTTTAGTTTGTTGCCTCCACCGGCAACTTAAATATGGTGGGAGTGGGGGAGCACTCTGTATATTATGTAAACATGACGTGTCGCGTGAAATACATTATATTAATAAAAATGTGTAATTATGACAATTCATAATTATTACAACAGGTGATTCTTTTAACTGCAGAGTCGAATTGACGAACGTTTTTTTTAAAAATTATTGTGCTGGTAGTAATATCAATGATGTGTATACATTATTTCGTATCATGTGTTTAGGTTTTTAATGTCGCAAACGCTGCGTATAATATAATATCATAATCGTTAGCTACATTTTATTATCAAACTACTACAGCATCGAATTACGCCAAAGGTAACCGAAGTCGTGACACATTTATGATAGAAAAAACGCGATTGTTACATTATTATTATTATTATTAATGTTTATCGCACACCGACAACCGTTTTAATGGTATTTGATTCCATTAGTATCTATATTTATACCGTACCGATCGTTTACAAAAAGTTTTTTTTTTTTTTTCATCGATTTATCAACTTTCAGCCGAGGTGTGGCCCCGCGGGAGAAAACCGAAAATTTCAAACGGTACGTCGTCGATGCCAGCCGTCACTGTGTAAATAATAATAATAATATACAATAAAAACGTGTTGGACGTGATTCCGTGTACTAATTATTAACGCCGATGCCAAACGATGCCGAATAAGCGGCCGTCGGAGTGAAGGCACAGGTACGATAAGCCGGGCGCCGCTTATTTCTGTTCCGTGCGGCCGCTTAATCGACGCGCGGTAATATCGGAGTGATTAGTCGACGAATAATAAAATATTCGCAGACCGTACTTAAAACCGTTGACCCAAAAATGCATCGCGAGTACGTCGGTCAGTCTCAAAGCAACCGTCGAGAACCGGACGGTGGCGCAGATAATCTTTGGCGGCGGCGTTTTCCTGCAAGACGGTCCGACAGAAAACATCGCTGTTATCATCCGGCACTGAACCGTAAACGTGAAACGGGCGTAGGGTGGAAAAACTGGTCTCACATAGTACGATGCGTTCATTATTATTTGTTACCGAGAATTTTATTTTCCTTTACAATAAGATTTCAAAGAAAATAAATCTAATTGAATCGAAATTATACGCCATTATGACGGCCGGCCTCCAATGAGAAGACACTTTTAAACGCGCGTTTCATACTTACAGGCAGGTGTCATCCGGCTGCGAGTAAAGGCGATTTCACACTCCACCGTGATACTGTGAACCGTGATTTCCGACGAAAAATCATTTTTTATAATCTTTTGTGGCGATACTGTCACGCATGTACCGTTTTTATTGATGAATATACATAGCTTTTGACAAGGTATGATGGCGTAAACGTTTTGTCGTACAAACTCAAAATTATCAATACACCCTGCAATTATACCTATTTGATATGACAAACTCATTTCTTTTTAACAGACAACAATTTTCTGTTAAAATAAATGATAATTTTTCTATTTTCGAATCCACAACAACTGGAATTCCTCGAGGATTAATACTTGGCCCTGCTTTATTTATTTATATCTACAAATCTGATATCGGACAGACGTCACGCACTAGTTTAGCCATTTTTGTTAACAATACAACAATCTACACTGCATTTCGCAACATAGAAGCAACAACAGTAAAATTACGAAATCATTTAAATATTTTATCATCTTGGTACAATTATTGGAAAATATCAATAAATTCCTTGACAAGTGTAAGCGTTTAGTTCTTGTCGTAACCGCATCCCAGCTCAATTTCAACAATAAACCAATTCTTATCGGAAGCCCACCGTCAAGTATCTTGACATAACTTTGGACGAAAGGTTGATTTGGTAGCCGCATTAATACGATGCCGTTCCCCATTCTGAATAGAAAGTGTACGCATTATATTACAAAAAAAAAATGTTTCTTACTTATTTATACGCAAATACTACGCCCACTAATTACAGTATATTTGCCCTATTTTGGGCACAAACTCGCTTGAAAAAATTGCAAATATTTCAAAATAAAACCCTAATTATAATATTAATTGCTTCATAGTTACAAAACGTACACAAAAATTTCGAATTTCCAAAAATTCCTAGACTACATTAAAAATGTGGCTGAAAATTTCACAAGTCAACAGGTCCAATGTATTATACCATCTCTACATAGAATCACCACTCTAACGCCACCTAAGACGAGAATGTCCTCATGACTTGATTATATTTTAAACTCCATTTAAGGTATAGTATCAAGCTATATTATATTCACTTAGACACTGCTCCATTACAATTGATATTGATTGTATTTATCACAGTTGGTAAGACGAAACACATAATTATTTATCATCCCTAGATATAGATAGCGCAAGCTAGGAATATTATATATTATAAAAAATATAATATTATAATCGCGAGTCTCGTCGTTTGCGGTCCTACATAACGTGTCGACTGTTTGTCGAGGACGATTTGGTAAAGTAAGAGCACAACCCATATTATTCGCATGTTCCTTGTAGGGATAAACAGTTATGATATTCATAGGCTTCTGCGACCGTTATTGGCATTGGTTACTGTTTAGAATGTATTGTATTTGCACGTATTATATTATATTATAGTGTGTGTTATACCTATAATAGACACGATTGAAAACCTTGAAAAATGGTCACATCATTAGGTACGAATTTTAAAATAATAAATAATAATACAATATAAATTTATGAAGTATTATTTTGAATTATCGTCGCTTCGTTAGATGTATTTATCTCAATACGATTGTTATATTATAATTTATAACGCGTGTATGCACGTACAGATAGTATAAGTACACGGGTTTGTATTGTAATATTAACATTAGTATAAAATCACTAAAATATTTGCGTTATACGTCCATTGTTTTTTATAGTGACCATGATTAGTGGGTAGGTAAAATATAGGGTAGGCATATCATCATAATATCATTTAAAACATTTAAAATTCAGGCATAAGAAGGAGTAAGCCTGCTTAGAAATTAGGCACCCGGCATGTATATAAAAAAAGTATTACCATTGGAACTTTGATAGAAAGTAACCTACCTGTGTTTTAATAAGCTAAAAACTAAACTAACATACCCGCAGACGCGCAGTAACCACACTACCACTGCGGTAGCATCCATATCGTTAAGTACTATAGAAACCACAATAATCACAATGTTCAATAAACTATCTGCATTAAAGTAATTTAGTAGGTATATTATATAGGTATACTACTGAGCTGGCTTATAGTTAGAAGTCGTCAATTTTTTCAGTGAAATTATTATTGTTTTGAATTATTGTTTACACCTGCAGACTGCAGAATATTTACGTGTATAATACTACATTAGTTGATTATTATAATACACATATTATGTATATAATAAAATATATATTATTTTATTATTACTATAGATACCATGTTCCATTATAGTATTCAGATACATTTACTGAACACCTATATTCAATTTCTGAGAATACGTCATGTTTTTATGTCAAATTATATACGAACTCGTGAAGGTAGTGAAAAGAACCTCTACTATAAAATTATTATGAGTCGATGTATATTATGTACTTTTGTTTAAAATGGATTTCTTGTTTGCAGACTTTGAGCTATAGATCGCTGGTTATATTAAAATAATCGACACACATAACAGACGTTGTCGAACGGATTACTTATTAGTTATTTCAAGTTTTAACCTATATAGCTGCGCTGCGTGTCTGCGTATCGTAGTTGACAATTATTGTTAATTAATCTTACGAGAAAACGTCTTTAATAAATTACTGGCACCATGTGGTTGAGTTTATATATAACATATAGGTATACAATGACATTATACCGGTCGGATACGGTTGTATCTTTTTCGTTCATAGGGACGAAAACTATAGCTTAACACAAATCTGGCAAATCCCTTTAAATGCATCGTGTGCTTTGGACAAACGTGCATGCGCACTGACATCCGCACAGCTATAAACTGCACTGCAAATGTGGCGGACACTGCGTCATGGAGATCGCTCTCATCGGCTCACATGTAATAAGTATTTAAATGAAACCATTGGACAGTGGTGATTCGACGGCGAGACAGTTTTAATTATATAATATGTTAATTACACTATTTATTACACATCATTTATAATATTATTATATTTACAATATACAGGCGAAAAGGGACTATAATGATTATTGCACAGGCAGTGACGTAGCGAACTTTAAATCACATGGAAGCGAACAAATTATTTATGACCCACCCCACCCTACTCCAACTGATGTATACGATACTCATAGGCTCAAATAGAGGAATGGGGTAGCACCGAAATAAAGTCGTATCACCCCCCTCCCCCAAAACAAAAGGTCAGACAAATATAAATTAAGAAACCAATTAAATTAT